>CM018031.1:34643057-34888057 GCA_008638375.1 Nyssa sinensis
TGACTGCTTATATTGCTAGCAACTTGGGCAGTTTTGAGTCGCGGGCTGATTTAGTTATGGATTCCCATAGCTAAGATTGGGGTGATCCCTCCATCTTGGGTTATACATGCTTGAATAAGGATCATACTTCCTTTGCGGTTGTCCAGGAAAACCATCCGCCGCATTCACTTGCTCAATGGGCTCCTCTTGAAAAGTTGGGCACATATCGGTTGGATGCCCTACTACCGAACAAATCCCACAAGCCTTCGCCAGTTTTCATATTACCTACAGCCATTTGACGAATAAGAGAAGTTAGACTCGTAATTTGTTGTTCAAGAGAGGAAATATTTACCTCATTAACATTCTTAGATGGAGGGTCAAGCCTAGTGCCAAATTGTTGTGAATTAGCCACCATATTTTTACTCAAGTTTCTCGCGGTCTTGAGAGTTTTATCCACCAAAGCTCCTCCACTAACAGCGTCAATCATGCTCCTATCAGTGGGTAGAAGGCCCTCATAGAAATATTGGATAAGTAGCTACTTGCCAATTTGATGATGGGGGCAGCTTGCATATAATTTCTTGAAACGTTCCCAGAATTCGTGTAAGGACTCTCTGTTGTGCTACCTTACACCACAAATTTCTTTTTGAATGTTGGCCGCCCTTGAAGCTGGGAAATATTTCTCCAAAAACAACCTCTTCATCTCGTTCCATGTGGTAATACTCCTAGAGGGTAGATAATAGAGCCAATCCTTAGTAGAATCCTTTAAAGAAAATGGAAAGACTCTTAATTTAATTTGTTTTTCAGTCACCCTCGTGGGTCTCAAACTCATGTATACTACATGAAACTCCTTTAGATGCCTTTGAGGATCTTCACCTACAAGGCTATTAAAAGTGGGCAAGAGATGTATTAGTTCAAATTTTAATTCAAAAGTAGTAGTAGCATCTAAAGTAGGGAACGTTATGCATAAGGGTTGTTGATTCAAATCAGGGGCGGCAAGCTCTTTTAAAGTTCGATTTCCAACCATGACTTCCTCCTTTACTAAATCAGAATCACTATCAAATAGGGAATCAAGAGTTAGATCATTCTTTTCAGAATTTCTCCGAGCTTCCCTCCTTAACCTGTGCAAAGTTCTCTCTATTTCTGGATCGCACTGCAAATCACCTTGATTAGAAGATCAAGTTACAGTCATAAACAATTAAGGAAACTCTAAGACATCATGAAAAACAAATCAGGAAAAATCTAGAGTAAAGAAAATAAAATAAAATAAAAAAATTCTACGCTGAAAACACAAATCACCTTGATATTGTTTTTTTTTTTTTTTTTGTTTTTTCTTTTAAAAAAAAAAATTTAAAACAAAAATCAATTTTTGCACTCAAATTGTATTTGGCAGCATGTCAAATAAAAAACAGGTAATCAATAGTCACAAGTCTCAAAATACTAGCTATTGTCTTAGAATTGTAAAATGTTCACCAAAAAATTCTTTCCACTACTCAGATCATTTCATTGACAACATCAGCAGACTTGAACATCATCAACCTGCATATCACTATTTGTTTCTGCGGACACTTCACGGTTCCTAGTCAATCTTCCCAATTTTGCCAAACGAATTTTTTATGATGAAATACTTTCTCCCATCCTCTTCAATATCGTATCAGCCTGCGTATCACTATTTGTTTTTTTTTTTTTGAAAAATTTTAAGAACGAAATAAGGATCCCAAGAAGCACAAAAATCAACTAGAATCACTCCCCGGCAACGGTGCCAAAATTTGATGTGCTGTCGCAGGCAACCAAAAAATAAAACCTAAACTCCTAAAAATATATGTAGTAGTGCGAGTAGGGATCGTTCCCACAGAGAGTATCTAGCCTAGTTTTATGCTACATGAATAAGGATGGGGGGGTTTGAGTATAACGAAAACAATCTTAAGAAAAGCAACTAAGGAATAATTCAAATTAAAGTATCGAATTCAATCAAAAGAACACGCCTTGGTCTAAGTCAACATCCACCATCGAAATTTTACAACTGATTATGGATGCAAGCATATATGAATTCACACTTTGAATATTCACCGTTGAAACTATTTTCCTATCTCTCCTTAGTCATAGTTAATTAGAAAACAAGCGATCTAATTAACCCTAACTACTAAACAACCTAAGACAAGCGCTAAAGGTTTAATCTAGTTGCAGCCTTAAGAATTAGAGAGATCGATGAAGCTAAACAACACAAGCACAAACGGTTGTATTTAATTAGAGAAGAGGGAAAGAGAGAGGCATGTGTGAAATATGATATTGTCTCCCCCTTTTACACATTAAAAATCAGTATTTGAAGCCTAATCAAACTCCTAAAGATATTCTAAATATTATCCTAAAATAAAAATATCCAAATCTAAGTAATTAAGGGAAATATTAAAAAAACAAATAGAGTCACAATATTACTAGGAAAGTGATATTTTCAGTTGGAATTTTTATGCACCAGATCTGAAAACTTCCAAAAAATAAATCGCGTGGACCTGCACATTAGAATTTCACACAGCTAAGGAATGTCAGCAGTTTAGGTGCAGTGACTGCAATCCCGATTTCGACCTTAAGTCAACTAGTATCTCTCAAAACTCAAAACGTACAAGTTGTAGAACTATTTCTTAGATTTCCATAGCATCTTGAATCATCTCAATCGGAGCTCGGATGAGAGAGTTATACCCAGATTACGAAGCAATGTCGAAATTGTCCAGAATCGCCCAATTAGCTTCGTTTTGCACTTAGTGCCTCCATTTGCATCCTAAATCAAAAGATAAGAATAATGAGTACATTTAGGTACCAAATAAGTATAAAATACTAAACATTAAGGGAGAAAAATATGACATTTTGCATTCTCATCAGTGTTTGTATATATATATATATATGTGTGTGTGTGTGTGTGTGTGTGTGTGTGTATACCAAGTGAGGCCCAGAGCTATACACTGTCAAAGTTGGCCACAAGCATATAACTAGCTCCACTAGTCTTCATCATTTCATTTCCTTCCATATTGTGTTACCTGAAAAATTATTATAATTCTGAAGTGAGCTAACTTAGCTCAGTAAGTAAATCCTTCACTCTACCATGGTTACACAAGGGTGTACAACAAGAGAATAATCATAGGATTTCAAGTTCAAAGGGATTGGCCATTAGGTCCAAAATAACATAATTCACAAAGAGGTTACGATTACAATAGGGATAACTGATCAAGTCAACAAACACAATTTATCAATATATAATGTTTAGTTGCCCAAATCAAGAAATTCTAATCGAATACAAGGATAAGCCTCAAGGACATATTTCACATTCAAAGATAATATCATCAAATAAACAAATGGTATGGAATCTAAGATAAATAGATTAAGTCTAATAGATGCTATCAACAAATAGGGCCCGACTACCCCCAAACAACACTCATTCAGGTTCACCACTCATCTTTGGGTTTCTCTGAATAACACCAAGAGCTCTTATCAAATCATGTCCTCATCAGGATTACGTGTTAGGTATCATTCCCAAATACTAACCCGTAGGTCATTAGCATCTAAAGAATCAAGATGGGCATTGTGATAGACACAACCTTGCATACTCACAAATAATGTTTTTAGTAAAGAATTCCACAAGGTCTGAATATATACATAGGTTACAAACGTCCACAATAAAAGGTATTATAATGATCACAAAGATAATATATAGTCAAAGAGTCAAAGGACTCATAGATGTTCATAACAAATAGGATATCAATGAATCACAAGTTTCCCCATAATGGAAAACACAAAAATCAATAATTTGTGGCACTTGAAGTAATTACAGATAAACAATTTCAAGAAACAAAGATTGATAACTATACAAGTAGGCCATATTGGCATAGTAGAAATCCACATATTAGAGTTCCAGTTTACTTACATTGGGTTTTTAGCATTGCATTCCTATACTGGTACCATAGTAGCTATTCCATAGCCTTGTTCTATTTTTCATCATTTGGGTGATCCTATAATCATGGATTAAAAATACATTGCATATTAAATTAGTATTCATTTTAATTCTAAACAGATTTATTCAGTATTTTAATTTCTTTTGAACTTAGTCTAATTAATTAAGAGATTCTCAAATTCCCAATATAGGGTTTCCTGATGCTTTATGCCTTATTTGGCCCTTCAAGGGCATAATGATAATTTATCTTTTTTAATATCTAATATTTCTCCATACACAATTTACGTATTCGGACTTCAATTTTGAGTCTAGTCAGTCCTTATAACATTTACGTGGACCTTTTAATTTCATCTATACACTTCTGGTAACTTCATTAGGTTTTAAGGAAGTATTCGTCACTTTTCAGTTTGTTATCGGGTCTTATTTTTTTTCAAAAGTACGTCACATTCAAGTCCAGAATATCAAATATAATTAATTTAAGCTTTTTCGGATCTAAATTAGCATATATGTAGCTTATATGAAACCTAGGGGTATTTTTATAATTTTACACTTTCACAAGTCACATTTTTCGTTACATTGTTTACTAAAATGGACTCCATCATTGAGTCCGTAATGTCAAAGAAAGTCATAATATGTTATTTCTGACATTTAACTGGCTTTTAAACTACTAAGGAAAAAATAGCAATTATGACATTTCACATGTCTATATTTTTGAAATTTCGTTTCACAAAACAAATCCCTCCATTGGGTCCGGAATGTCCCACAATGCTAAAGTATGTATTTTCATAGTCATCGGAGTTCAGTTGATAGTGTAATTAATACATTAAGGCACAACTGAAATTATCTCAGTTTGTCCGTTCATATTTTTTGGGATTTAATTTCACAAAACAGACTTTGTTGTTGAGTTTGGAACGCCCAAAAACATTGGGTTAGATCCTTCTTTCATTTTAATTAGCCTTCGTTTTTTTTATTTTTGGCCTAAGGGCATTTTTGTAATTTTTCTTATAATTAAAAGGATTTAAAATTAATATTTGATTAATTTCCTAGGCCATTTCATAATTAACAGAAAGTTTTAGGGTTAATTTGTAATTAATTGAAACTATTGGGGGTCAAAATACAATTTTAGCAAAGTATAGGGGTCTATTCATGATTTCAGAAACTTTAAAACCCTAAACCATTTGACTGGTCCCTATCTAAGTGAATCGGTCCTATAAAGAAGTGAACCAACCTGTTCTGTCTGATTCATGATGTCATGCGAATGTTAGCCCTTTTATTATTGTTATTATTATTATTATTATTCTTTAGGTCAAAACGACGCAGTTTCAATTAAACCCAAATCCATTTAAATAGTTGGTTAGGATCCAAACTGAGACCCGACCCACAGATTGTTCTTCTTTTTCGTTGTTTCGATGAAGGTTTCGGTCGCTTTCTCTGGCGTCAGGCAACTGTCGCCGATTGCTGTCCGGCGATAACTCCGACGTGGTTCGACACATTTGTCCTTGAGGACTCCATATCTGATGTTTGTTTCTTGATTTGGTTGATTCATAGCCACGAAATAGAGGGTTACAGTTGGGCTCTGGCAAGGGCCTGACTTTCCCGTGAGGTCTTGTTTTTCTATTTTGACCCATTTGGGTCACTATTTTGGGCTAGTTTTTCCACCATTATATTTCTAGAACCTCAGGGGATTAATCATCGTTCATAAAACTAAACAAAACAAGTTGAATCTCATGGTTTCAAATGGTATTTCCTTGTTTGTAACTCACTATATCTTGACGGTTTCTTGACCATTTTAAACAATTCAAATTGCATTGTCTCCAATTTTTCATGCTCTTTCGAGCTTCATCTCTAGAATTGAGGTTTGGTCAAGTTTCTTCACAACCCAAATTTTTCCTAAGTTCAGTCATGGTGATTTCTTAGCTCAAACTATTCCCTTTCTTCTCCATTTTCTTTCCTTTTCAATATTAAATACATGCATGCATCATAAACCTCAAAACAAAAGCTAAACTTAGAACAATGTTAGAGAAAAGTTACATTTTTCTCTCTTCGATTTTCTTACTCCTCGGATTGGCATCCTTCTTCCACCATCTTGCTGCTTCTCCTCTGTGTCCAGACCTCTATTTTTCCTTTAAATCTGATTGCTTGGATGCCCTTCCATTACTCATTCCTTGCATCCCTCTTTCTCTTTTTCGTTTCTCTTTTTTCTCTCTTTAGATTTCCTCTATCTTTCTAGCCTACACAATACACCACATGCACACACACAAGTCTGATTTTCCATCCACACGCAATACACATGTAATATATATATATATATATACATATATATATATATATTATTGTGTTATTTCATGAATTCTGATTGGGTGGAGGGTTAGCCCAATTAGATTTGGACATTACAACTTTGACTTCATGAGGGTTTGATACCTTATTTTTAGTGTAAATCTCCCACATATATTCTATTAGATATATGCATTTTATGTGGGTATAATAGCGCAAAAGTGTTGCAGCCTAATTGGCTTTTTTTTAGGAACTTATTATTTGCTTGTACAAGGTGCAAGGTTCTAAACTTAGTGAGAGCACTTTTGAGTATTTTTCCTTCTCTTTTCTCTTTTTATGCATTATATTGCATATTTAGTGTATTTCATGAACTTCCAAACTTTGTATTTTAAATCTCATAAAAGTCTCATGGAATTACTGCAAGACTTCTTGATTTAGTATACTTCATCTATGTATTACTAGTCTTGCCTTGGTGTATTTTATTTAACTTAAATTATTCCTGAAAGTCTATCATAATTTTTGGAATAACCTTGATTAAACACATTTTATTCACATATCATGCTAGTGTTGCTTAAGTACACTTTGTGCTTTAATTTTTCATAACTATTCATATGTTAATCCTTGATTTACGCTAATTGCAACTTGCTACCAAGTTATGACCTTTGGCGTTAATTTGCATTGTCAAAATTGGTTGTCTCCAATTTAGAACTAGTTGTTCTCAATTATACTCTTGCTTCCATATTTACATACTATTAGTCTTAATTAGAATTGCCCATGGTTAATAAGCATATTATCTTATGATAATCGTCACTATCGTTAATTGCTTCACTAAATTGGGTTGGGATGGGATGTTACACACAGTAAGCCAAACTGCACTTGGTTTGGTGGAGAAATCAGCATGAACTGGGCAAGTTTCAGTTACGATTATTAGTTTCAAACCAAGCACTGGAGACCATTTTAGGCCATGAAATCAACAGGAAAATGTAAGTTAGGAATTAAGGAGTTAATTAGACTTGAAAACAGAAGAATCCATGCCTAAAACTGTCACGACTCGTAACCCGTCCTGTATGGATCAGGGGCCCACGATCGGGGGCAGTGGCTCGTGAGCCATCCCCCGTTAAAGGATCTCAAACACCAATTAATTAATTATTATTGCATGTCATGACATTAGTTAATTTAGTATCATAATCAGAGTATAGTTATACATGCCATATTAAAGGTAAGTATTTAATTTATAGATCCTCAAATACAAAAACATAGCCAAGACTTGGACACATAGGAGAGCTAAGACCACTTTACACTTAGTCTATTACAATTATAGCAAAAGTGTCTATCATTACTTGCAAAAGGATGATCTGTGGCAAAATGTGGCGTCTACTCGTTGTGTACGCCCTATGGTCCCTCTATAGTAGCCTGCCTTGAAAAAATGACACAACTGGAGTGGGCTAAGTTAGCTCAGTAAGTAAATTTCCTCGCTCTGCCATGGGTCATGGTTAATCCAAATAGAAGGATATGAACAATAGCTAGCAAAGGATATAACATCACAATAGCTAGTCACCAAGAGTGTGAATCACTAGAAATGACCCGTACATCCAAAAGGCACATCCCAAGGTAGTATTAAACAAATGATGCAAATGATGCAAATGGTGCAATAAATCAATAATAGGGATTGGCCTATACACTAGTCAGCTGCCACAAATCACAAGATAGCAATTCGAGTCCAAAGATAGGCATGCTAAGCATATCAACAACTAAATAGCGCATCATCAGATAATCTAAAGATGGGCTTGTAAGGCGTATCAATTACCAAATAGTGCATTATCAGAATATGTTCAATCAGAAGAGCCCAGCTACCCTTCAAAGCACTTATTCAAGTTCACCCTTCTATCGGGTTCCGGAATAACATTAGAGCTCTTTACATATATAATGTCCTCCATGGACTAAGTGTTAGGGCATCATTCCCAAACATTGACCCGTAGCTCCACCTCAGCATCTATAGAATCAGATGGACGTTGTGACAAACATAACTCCCAGCACTCATAATAATATCATGATCAACAGAATTCTACAAGAGATGTACATATATGTGGAATAACAAATTCTTAGCAGTGAGAAACATAACAATTTTTCAATATCCAAGCAAGGCATCAGAATGAACAAGTAATCATATTAGGATATTGGCAATTAAATTCTCATCATATCGACAAGGTAGAGCAAGCATCAAATTGTGAAATTCAATAATTTTAGGTATGTATAGAATATAAATTGGCAGCATCGAGGAAATAAAATTGTGACATGACTGAGAATACCACATGTTAGAGTTTGGATTTTACTTACCTCAAAATAGTCCCTCCTCCTTTCAAGAGGAAATCATACCTCATTTTCTTTCCCTTTTGATGTCCCTATAAATCATGAAATATTATTTAGTTCGATATCATTCAAAGACTTAATATGATTTTATTAATGAATCTACAGTCTTTTAGTCTCGTGTGTCATATTTTAAGTCTATGGACTCATTTACTCATATCATAGTCTCATCGTTGTACCTTCATGGTGTCCTAAAAATAGTCAATTTCATATATCAGTATTTTAAGTATCTTATTTGGAAAAACAGACTCCATCGTTGAGTCCAGATCGTCGAAAAACCTTAGGGTACGTACTCTCATAATTTTTGGAGGTCGTTTGCATCTTCATTTGGCATTTAGGATATTTTTGGGATTAACACAGTCTGTCCGTTCACATTTTTTGAGATTTAGAATAATTTACTAAATTAAATTATTTTATTTTATATTATATATTTATTTAATTATTATTTTAAATAAAAGACACAGTGGCATAGTGGCTTGCGTGTGGGGTTAAAACCCTCACACGCACGAGGTCTGCGGTTCGAATTTGGGGAGCTGCGGCTCCCTTTTATTTTTTTGATTTTTGATAAGTCAAAAGCAGACAAGAGATCAATTCAGGGATAGGCTATCCCTATTCCGTCTATGGCTATTAAATCAAATCCTCTATCCGTGTAACCAAACAGATTGGTTCTGTTTTAAAATTTAAAATTTAAAACTTAATAACCCTAAACGACGCCGTCCTATTTACCTTTATTTGTGATTGGGCAAGTCCCGAACCTACCCCAAAACCCAACCTGTCACTATTCATCTTCTTCCCCCTTCCTCACGCGACTGTTGCCCTAATTTCTACAATTGTTCAAGTTCTATTTTGTGGAGTTTTGGGTAGCCATTTCTTCTACAATTTGTTCCTATGGATTCCTAGGACTGTAAGGGAGATTTTGGCATTGGTTAGAGGGGTCGACTTAAGTTTAAAAGCTCGGTTGGAAGTTTGGTACAGATCTAGTTATGTGGCTCGTTCATGGCCATTTCTTCACCAAAGTAAATGGGGTTGGGTTTGTTGTGATTGTGCCATTGTGGGGTTTAAATCCTGTTCTAGAAATAGAGCTTTAAGCTCTTTTGGTGAGGTTAGGTTTCCAGGTTGCGACCTGCAACTCGAGATTCTAAGCTCAACTTTGAGCTTCATGGTCGCGGACCATCGTTTTCATGGCCCTCACAAGACCTAGTTTAGGTTTTAACAAGCCAAACTTAGCTTGGTTTTAGTTGATTTAGGTCTAAACTTTTTTAAGGTCCATCAATGCCCGTCCACTGTATTTTCCTAGCTTAGACTATGCCAATTTATTCCTATTTGCTGGTAATATACACTATGATTACATGCTTGCACACAATTTTCATTCAACACCCCAAAACAGTGATGAACACACCTTTTTTTTTTGTTTTTCCTAAGAGAGAAAATTGAAATTGTGAGCTTTTTTTATACCTTCAAACAGTAGCCTTCTTCTTCTTAGGCTTAGTTGAGTTTTGAGGTAGCCTAGGGTTAAGCATGCTCAGCCTCTTCTTCCTTTCTCCCTCTTCTTCTTCTTCTTTCTCTACTCTCTCTCTATGAGCTTACTTCACATGGGCATAACATATATGTCTGTCACACCCTGCACATCAAATATATATATATATATATATATATATATATATAAGGCTGAGGTGTTACATGAAAAGTGAATAGGTGTTGGGGTGGTGGAGGGAAATTTTATATAACATATATACATATCTTATGCATTATATAACACAAAAGTGCTTGTAGCCCAACTTAGTAATCTTTTTGGGCTTTTAAATTTTCCTTCTTTTTGGTCTAGGGTTCAAACCCTTTGGCCATCAATTTGGCCATATTTTCTCTCAATTTTTCTTCTTATGCCTTGTTTGGCATTTTGGGTATTGTTTGTCAAATTTTAAAGTTGTTTTTCAATTGCTTTAAAACCTCTTAGCATTCTCGCCTTGTTTTTGATTTTTGTGTGCTTCATTTTTATGTCATAAATTTTATTTTTGATCCATCACATCAAGTTTTATTTGTACAAAAAATATATCGTTTTTGTCAAAAAATTTGATTAAACTTGTTTTATTCACATATCGTGCTAATTTGCCCAATTTCACTTCGTGTACTAATTTTAATATTTACGGGCTACTAATTTCAATTTAACATTTTCAATAAATTAATAAACATATAATTACTTCCACAAAAATGACATTAATGTAAATTACTTTACCTAATTGGGTCGGGATATTACAAAAACCCCACAAAATAGAACCCCAAAAATTCCAAAAATTAGGCTACAGTGATTGTAACACCTTGACCCAATTAAGCAAAGTAATTAACGATAATAGCAATTATTATAAGTTAATTTGTTTAATAACCATTGCCAATGCTAGATATGACTAGTAACCCGAAATACGGAAGCAAATGTATAAATGACCAAAACAATAAATTCTAAATTAGAGACGACCGATGTCAGAATACAATTTAATGCCGAGGGCCATGATTTGATAAGGAATTACGACTAATGTTAATTGAGGATTAATACACTATAAGTGAATGTGAAAAATTAGTGCATAAAGTACATTTGAGCAAAATTAGCATAACACACGACGGGAGCGCGTTTAATCAGAATTATTCTGATAATTATGATGGACTATTAGAATAATTAAAATACGTTTAAATACATCCAGGCGAGACAATGAAGGATCTGAAAGCTTAATAAGATCTCACTTTTTGAAATCGATACGTGAAGAGAATAAATAAGAAATACTAAGTACATGAGGACGAAATAAAATGAATCGAGAATTTTTCGATAAAAATAATATGTTTTTTGGCATAAACCAAATACGATGGGACGTGTTAAAAATAAAATTAAAATTAATGACATGAAGATGAAGCATGCAAGAATAAAAAAATACGACGAGAATGCCAAGAGATTTTGCGGCAATTGAAACGCAATTTCAAAAATTCAAGAAACATACGCAAAATGCCAAACAATGCATAAGAAGAGAAAACGAGAAAAAATAAGGCCAAAAGTGTTGGCCAAAAGACTTGAATCCAAGACCAAAATAAGAGGGAGCAACTTATACAAAAAATAATAGCTAACTTGGCTACAACACTTTTGTGCTATATACCTCACAAGATATATATATATATATATATATATATATATATAACCCCTATTCAGCCCCAAGTCTGCATGCTCAAAATTGAGGCGTCAACACCTCATTGGGCTTTCATAGCAACCAATCAATTTTCATGCAAAAGGCTGATTATATATATATATATATACACATATATATATATATGTGTGTGTGTGTGTGACATATGTGTATATGTATGTTGCGTGTGTGCAAGAAGAAAAGAAAACAGACCATAATGATCTGGCTAGAGGGAGAGAGGGGATTGTAAAGAGAGAGAGAGAGACTTGCTGTGAGTGAAGAAGTGAAGAAGAAGAAGAAGAAGAAGAAGAAGAAGAAGAAGAAGAAGAAGAGAAAAGTGTAAGCGAGAAGAAATAGAGAATAGTAGAGAAAGAAGAAAAATGAAGAGAGATAGGTAAAATTTTCTCTCTCTAGAAAAATTTCATTTACAAGCTTGTTATGGCCTAAATTATGCATGCATATGTTTTATATTGTTGAGGGATAAAAATGGAAGAAAAACTGTGAATTTCGAAGCTTGAAAACCCTAAGAACTATAGGACCTGAATTTGTAAAAAATGGAATTTTTGTACAATCTTGATAGTTAAGAAACCATTGATAAAATAGTGAGTGTCAATAAGAGAAGAAAAATTGAAAACACGAGATTTGAGTTGGTTTTGTTGCATTAAAGGGAGGGAAAAACCTTCCTCATAGTTCCAGAAGCATGTATGAAGAATTAAGAGGCCAAACAGTGGCTAAAAATCCACGAAATATAAAATATTGCCTCGCCGGAAAGTTGGGCCCTTGCCAGAGCCTGACTGTAACGCTCTATTTCGAGCATGAGGAAGCTTCAAATCCAAAAAATAAAACCATATATGGAATTCTCAATAAATTTAGGTTCAAACTCATTGAGTTGGCACTGGAATTCAACTTGCGACAGTCGCCAGCGCTAGAAAAGGCCACCGGAACCCTCACCGGAGTAGTGGGGAAGAAGAATAGTGGCGGGTCGGGTCTCAGGTCGGGCCCTGACCGAATTATAAAATGGTTATTTTAATCACTTATCAAAACTACGTCGTTTTGGTTAGATGGAATTAAAAATAAAATAAAATAGTAGGGTTGACGTCAGCATGATGTATTGAATCGGATTGAACCGGTTGGTTCAGCACTATTTGAGACCGGTTCACTTAAAATCCAATTGAACCAATTGGTTTTATTTAAATAGTATTCAAAAATTATGTTTTGGCACTCACTAGTTTATGAAATTATAATTGGACTCTCAAAACCTTCTGTTAATTAGAAAAAGACCCCAATAGTTGTGATTAATTATAAATTGGCCCAGAAATTAATTAAATATTAATTTTAAATCCCTTTAATTATATGAAAAATTACCAAAATGCCTTTAGGCCAAAGATAGACAGATTAAAATAAATGAATAGTGCAACTTAATATTTTCAAGCATTGCGAACCCAATGGTAGAGTCCGATTTGTGAAATTAAATCCCAAAATATACGAACGGGCAAACTGGAGTAATTCCAAATACGTTTAATGATCAGTTAAGTGATCAATTGGATTCCAATAATTGTAAAAATACGTATCTTAACATTTTGGAACATTCCAGACCCAATGGCGGGATTTGTTTTCTGAAACGAAGTCCCAAAAATATAGACATGTAAAATATCAAATTACCATTATACCCTTAGTAATCTAAAATCCAGTTAAATGTCCAAGGTGAAATATTCTAACTTTATTGGGCATTCTGTAGTCAACGGTGGAGTCCATTTTTGCAAACAAAATACCAAAAGATGTGACTCCTAAAAGTGTAAAATTACAAAAATGCCCCTAGGCTTAATGTAAGTCACAAATAAGCTAATTAAGATATGAAAAAGCCTAGATTAACTATATTCAATACTCCAGACTTGATGGTAATGTTCCTTTGAGGAAAATAAGACTTGGTAATAAAATGAAAAATGACGAATACATCCTTAGGACTTACTGAAGTTACTAGAAGTATAAAAATGAAATTAATAAGTCCACATAAATGATATAAGGACCGCATAGACTCAAAATGGAGTCTGAATACGTAAATTTGTGTACTGAAAAATATGAGACATTAAAAGTATAAATTACAAATTTTTCCTTGAAGGGCCAAATAAGCTATAAGGCATCAGGAAACCCTAAATGAGAAAATTGAAGACCCTTAATTGAATAGACTAAGTTCAAAAGAACTTAAAACATAGAATAAAAAATTTTGAGGTTAGAATGAATACTGAGTTATTATGCCATGTATTTTTGATTTGTGATTATAGGATCACCCAAACGATGAAAAATGGAAAGAAAGTTAGGGGATAGCTAATATGGTACTCCTATGGGAATGCGATGCTAAGAACCCAATGTAAGTAAACTCGAACTCTAATATGTGGTAATTCTCAACCATGTCACAATTTTATTTCCTCGATGCTGCCAATTTGTATTCTAGACAAACCTAACATTTATGATATCCATAATTTGATGTCTGTACCCATATGGGAATGCGATTGCTTGTTCATTTCTATACCTTACTTTGAATATTAGAAAATTGCTATGTTTCTCACTACTGAGAATTTGTTATTCCACATATATGTACACCCCTTATGAAATTATGTTGATCATGATATTATTATAGGTGCCGGGAGTTGTGTCTTTCACAACGTCTATCTTGATTCTATAGATGCTGATGTGGACCTGCGAGTTGGTGATTGGGAATGATGTCCAACACTTAGTCTATAGAGGACATGATATATGTAAAGAGCTCCAGTGCTATTCGGGAACCTGATAGAGAGGTGAACCTGAATGAGTTCTTTTGAGGGTAACCGGGTCCTTTTGATTGATAGCATCTATTCTGTTAGTATCCATATCTTTTATTGAATTGTAATCTGATGATGCACTCTTTGGTTATTGATACGGTTTGCAAGCTTATCATTGGATCAATTTGGATATTTGTGATATTTGGCAGCTGATTGTTGTATAAGCTAAATCCCTATTATTGAATTGCTAAACTGTTTACATCACTTTGTTCAAACTGCTTTGGGATATACCTTTTGGACCCACGGGTCATCTTGATTGATTTATTTTCCTTTGTGAATAGCTATTGTTATCTGTGATTTCGCTTGCCATTTGGTTGTACCCTGTTACCCAAACTAACCATGTCCCATGGTAGAACAAGGTAATTTTCTTACTGAGTTAAGTTAGCTCACTCCATATTTATAACTGTTTTTTAGGTAACACTATATGGGAAGAAATGCAATGAGGCAACTAGTGGAGGTAATGATGTGCTTGTGAGCAATATTGATGATGTAAACTCCGAGTAATAATATGAACATGTACTCTTGAAGGTTGATCTTAATATTAGGTATTATAATATTGTATCATTAGTAATGATGTTAGACTTGATTGATGAATCATGATGATCAAAATTGTACTTGGAGATATTTGATTGATGGGTGTTGGAGTTCAGTTTGTGATTAGATGAATTGCATTTGTAAAGATTTGAAATTTTTTTTTTTTTGGAACAAAATTTTTTTTTTATTATTTATTTAATTTTTTTTTGAAATGGGAGTTGTGTGTGTGGATATGTATTGTGGAACACATATTTATATATACACGTAAATATATTACATGTGTAAGCTATGTGTGTATATATATATATATATGTATCACACGTGTGGCCCAAGATGTGTAGGTGTATGTGTGCAGCACACCTGTGTGCGTGTGTAGGGTTGGCTGTGTGTGTGTGCGAGAGTGTGTGGTTAAAATAATATATGTATATAATATGTATATTGGGTGGAGTGTAATTGTGGAACAATTAATGTGAATCAGAAAAGAATGGGAAGGAAGCAGGGGGAAAACCAAAAAAAAGGGGTCAGCCAGTTGTGTGCGTCAGTGGGTATATTCAGTGTAGGGAGAGAGACAGAGAGAGAGAGAGAGATAGAGAGAGAGAGAGAACATGAAATATGTGTGCAGTTTGGGTTGGAAGAGAAAACAGAGGGAGAGAAGCTGAGCTAGGGAGGCTGTGAGCATTGGAAGAAGTCTAGGAAGCCAAACCAAGAAGGAGAGGAGGAAAGAGGAGAAGGGAAGCTGAACCAGAGAGAAAATCAGAAATTTGAGGTAAATTGTGAGCTTCTGTTTTAAACTTTTAAAGGCAAAATAGTTAGATTTACTAGTAGGGTCTTGTAGAGCTTAAAATAAGAAGAACAATGCAAAAAGAATCAGTTTAAATGGTTGAGAAATGAGGGAAAGATACCCAGTTGCAGGTCGGATGAAAAATTGAAGGAATCTATCATTTCATGTATAAAACTTGAAATAATTAGTGTAAAACTAACCTAATGACATGCAGAAGATGAATGATGTTGATCTTAGGAGAAACGGTGAAGAAAAAGAGCAAGAAATGTGAAAATTAGTGCTCGCCGGAGATACGGGTTCTCGCCAGAACAACCACTGTCATGGCTTGTTCGACGGCCGAGAACCACCCAAACTCCATTTTGGAGGATGGATATGGAACCCTCATGGTTTGGAGATTCGGGGCATGTCAAAAGTGTGGAATATGGTGATCGGAATTAGGTTGCCGTCACCGGAGATGGCGACGGAAACCTAATTGTGTCTCGCCGGAAAACAGAGGGAGATGATGGGCTGTTTTGGGCCTGTTGCCTTGGGCCTGGTTTGATTTCCTGGTTTGGGCTTGGTTTACTTAAAAGAGTTTGGGCCAATTTGATTTTTAAAAAGGGCATTGGGCTTTCCAATTGGGCCACATGAGTTGGGTTGGGTTAGAGACAGGGGCTGTTTGGCTGCAGGTTTAACAAATTGGATTGGACCCAATTTGGGGATAGGGATATCTTATCCCAATTTTGGAAATTGTCCACTGTTTGGCTATCCAAATTTGGAATAGTCAAATCAGGAATTCTGATTTGACCCCTCATCTTTTAGAAATCCTAATCTGACCCAGAACTTGTGAGTAATTACAATCTGACCCCCCTTGAATAAAATATTAATTTAATTAATTAAATTAAATTAATTTAATCATTTAAATATTCCAAAATAGTCCGGAGTCCAAATGGGACAAGTCATTAGTGTATTTTGACTATCTCGACCCTTCTGAGACCAATGGTGAGGTCAGTTTCACGAGACGGAGTCCCGAAAAATAAAAGACCCGTAATAACCTTTAAAATTATCAAAATGCCCCTGAATTGAAACGTAGTCGAACGAACTCCGAACTAAGCAAACAAATAGTAAAACTTTATTATTTCGAGCATTCCGGACTCAACCGTGGTGTCCAATTTACGAAAAGAGGTCTCGGGATGTAAGGACCCGTAGGAAGTGCAGAATGACCGTTTTACCTTTTTAGCTCGGATGTCCAAATTGAATTTCACAAAAGTCTAAACCTATTTTCTTCGACGTTACAGACCTAATGGTGGAATTTTATTTGTCAAAATAGAAACCAATAAAATAAGGACATAAAATTTGATGAATAACATAATTCAAGTAGCAATTGAACTGAGTTGTATCTCATGATTTTAGGAACACTGAAGGGCAAAGAAAAGGTGGTCTAACCTTCTGCATTCTTGCCGTAGTTTTGCTGCACTATGAGTACGCTTTCTTGGGTTGAGACCGATCCATCAGGTACGATATACTGTACTAAGTAAGAAATAGAATTAAGTTTAGGAATAATTGCCATATTGACTTGATGATTCACACGTTTGTTTTATTACTCATATGTTTATGTGCTCCTTGTTATCTTGTTGAAAGTTTGGTGATGAATGTGGATCATGACTATGTGTATATCGCATGTGTTAGCAGGATGTGTAGATTATATTTTGAGAATTGTTGAGATTATGTAATACGTGATTTAAAACATGTGTTAAGTGGATTGTGCCTGGCATGTACCCTTGATGAAAAGATCTTGTGATTGGAATGTTATTGTGTGATACATTTTTTAAAGCATGATTCATGTGGGGATAAGATGATTTATCGAGATTACATTGTGACGTGGTAGAATCATGAGCATATTGGTATAGTGTGATTCTTTGGACATGGTGTGAGTTGAGTATTTGGCATAGTGCATACTGGATACTCAGGCCGTCGGGGAAGGTCTGTAAAGTGAGACATACTGGATGCTCAGGCCGTCGGGGAAGGTCCGTAAAGTGAGGCATACTGGTTACTCAGGCCGTCGCGGAAGATCTGTAAAGTGAGTTATGGGTGTGACATGGGGTTTGCATGGAATCATGAGCATATTGGCATAGTGTGATTCTTTGGACATGGCGTGAGTTGAGCATTTGGCATAGTGCATACTAGATACTCAGGCCGTCGGGGAAGGTCCGTAAAGTGAGACATACTGGATGCTCAGGCCGTCGGGGAAGGTCCGTAAAGTGATGCATGGTTGTGACATGGAGTTTGCATGGATGTGTCTCGCATATTTTCATTACATTACATTAATGAATTCATGAATGTGTGATGAGTCTTGTTAATGCATTGTATGGATGAATTGGATGGCATGTAGGTTATAATTGTTTTGAATCTTGTTAATGCATTGTATGGATGAATAGGATGGCATGTAGGTTATAATTGTGCATGAAGATATAACTGTACACTTGCACATGCCACGCCTTAGATTATGTTAATGAGTTGGATGACATGTAGACTATTGCTAGTACATTATATGCATGATGTTGAATGCCATGTAGATATAACTGTACACTTGCACATGCCACGCCCTTAATTTTGTTTCTTGCATTAGCATTATATTGTACCAGCAGTTGAGCTGACCCATTCGTGGGACAAACATTTCAGATGACGCTTCCGGCACTTGAGACTTGAGGAAGTCTTACAGAGTGGAGGAGATATGAGCTTAGGAGGATATTTGGCCCGTGAGGGCATATTTTGTGATGTAGGGTTTAAGCCCGAATGACATGTTGAATGTTTTTAGTGACCATGCTTTACATGGATGTACATTGAAGGAAATGAATGTAAGTTTGGGTTGAATCCGTTAGATTGTTCTTTATTTATTTATTATTTTATTTTCCTTTCGTCTCGTTAGTCGCGCCACGGGTTCACTGGAATTCGGGGCGTGACAGCATTGGTGTAGCTTCCGCATTCAATGATTCAATGATATAAAGAAAAAGAAAAAAATTTATCACTCTTGTGTAATTCATTTGATTCTGTACGGCCTGTCCGAGTGGCAGTGTCGTAATAGTGATATCTCAATAGGGGAGACAATGAACAATATGGGTCGGGTCGGGTCGGGTTAGGTCTTCGGATTCGTGTTAGGTCCTGACCATTTAAAATGGATTTGAATTTAAAATAAAACCCTGTCGTTTTGTTTATGAAGGCTGACATCATCGTGACGTCAGCATGATGCAGTAAAGAGGAGTGAACCGATTGGTTCTTAAGGGTTTTGAACCGGTTCAACTAAATGAACCCTAAATTGGACGGTTCTAAACCTTTTTCTAAAATTTTGTTTTGAACCCTAAATAGTTTTCTTAAATTACGAATTGACCCCCCAACTTTTGTTATTTACCAAAAGACCTAGAAAAATAATGAAAAAATATTTTTAAATCCTAATTAATTATAAGAAATTATTACAACACCCTTAAGCCAAATGAAGGCCAATTAAAATGCACTGAATAGTCTAACCCAATATTTTTGGGCATTCCGGACTTAACGGCAGAGTCCGATTTACGAAATCAAAACCCAAAAAATTTAAACGGGCAAACTGGAATAATTCTATTTTTATCCTAATACATTAATTAAGATATCAATTGAACTCTAATGACTTTGAAAATACCTACATTGTTATTTTTGGACATTCCGGACCCAACAGTAGGGTCCATTATACGAAACGAAGTGCTAAAAATATAGACACGTGAAATATAAAAATTATCATAATGCCCTTAGTGATACAAATGATAGTTAAATGTCAGAGAGGGTCTATTCTCACTTTCTTTGACAATCTGAACTCAATGGTAGAGTTCACTTTAACAAATGAAGTACCGAGAAATATGACACGTGAAAGCGTAAAACTATAAAAATGCCCCTAGACTTAATATAAGCTATAGAAATGCAAAGTAAGATCTGGGGAAAGCCTAAACTGATTATCTTCGACACTCCGGACCGAACGGTGATGTCCTTTTAAGAAAAATAAGACCCATTAACAAACTGAAAAATGACGAAGATATCATTAAGACTAAAAGAACCTACCAGAAGAGTATAGATGGAATTAAAATATATATATTAATCTTTTAAAAACCGCCTAGACTCAGAAATGATGTCCGTATAGACAAATGATGAACCGAATGAAATAAGACATAAAAGATAAATTACTAAAATACCCTTAATAGGAGAATAAGCTTTAGATGGGACCCAGGAGAGAGTATGGGATCTACCTTAGGATTTAGAGGGCCACCGAATCCAAAAATGGAATCGGTCGAGGCTAGTAACATCAAAGAGATAGTGATTAAATAGAATCTTGTAACACCCCGACCTTATTATCGATAGTTTAGTCACTAATTAAATAATAGAGACTTTAAGAAGCAAAATATTGATTGAGGAAGATTAGATCAAGAAAAACAAAGGCTACAAAAGAATAATAAGACTTCAACTAATGAAATCGACACATGAGAAAGAAAAATAATATTAATACAATGGGAAAAATGAAATTAAGTGCAAAAGCCTAACTAAAGGCAAATAAAAAAAGAAAAGAAGAAAAGTAAGCCAAAAAAAGTGTTGGCCCAAGGAATTGAACCCAAGACCTAGTCTCCCAAGAAGCTTGTACAAAGCCTAAACTACTAGGCTATCAGCACACATTTGCGATAATGGCCAAAAGATAAGTATATAACATAGAGTTGGGTGGAAACAAATTCTGAAAAACTGATGTGTCATCACCCCATTGCACCTCTCTCATAATCATTGGGATTTCATGTAAATCCCTCATCATTTGTACGCAAGTCTTGAGATTATATAATCAAGACTCAGACCTTACATGAGGCTTGTGAAGTGTTCAAATCAAACCTAGTGTGTGTGTGTCGCTAGAGAGAGAGAGAAAGAATGAGTGAAAGAATGAAAGAAGAAGAAGAAGAAGAAGAAATGAAGAAAGGAGGTTGAACATGCAAAACCTAAAGGAAACCTACGAGCTGAACCATAGAGAGGGAGCTAAAAGGGGGCCAACAGAGGGAGAAGAACACTATCATTAAAAGGTAAAACCAACTAGAACATTCTCTCTCTAGAAATTTCAAGTAGAACTCATTGTTTAGAGGTAATATTTTTGTTCAGATGTACATGCAATGATATATGTGTGTGTTATACGAGTAAAACCGAGTAAGAATACTCCCAAAATAGCAAACCAAACCCTAAACCGCCATTGATAACCACCAAAAAGATGGGTTTAAATTGACCAAAAAGAAGCTGATTTTTATCGCTTGGGGCTTGATCTAGAAGCTACAAGGGTCACAAAACAACTGACAATACCAAAAATGGGCTAACTATGAGAGAGAAATATCGACTTGCAAGTTTTGATTTTGAAACCACCCCTCACAAATCCACATAAAAAATTAATTTTTAGAACGGGGACTGAATCCCCATGTTGATAGGATCACAACAAGCCCCAACCCTACTGATTTTGGTGAAGAGATGGCCATGAACGAGCCCAATATCTAGAGCTACACCAAACTCCCAACCAAGCCTTTTATCTCACCTCGACCCCTCAAACCAATGCTAAAAGAGTCACCTAACTCCCATAAACACATTGGAATAAAAATAGAGAAAATGGACACTTGGAGCGTCGTGAAATAGGCCTGCAAAAAACTAGGGTTTCGGATGAATAGTGTCATCCCCGTTGGGGAAGATGACACTGTTTGGGTTGGTCTTGGGTTGGACACGGGTTGGGTCTTGATCAAATACAAAAAATGGTTTGGGTTTTAATAGGACGATGTCGTTTTAGGGCGCTAGATTTAAATTTTAAAAACAAATTCGGCTTGTTTGGCAACATGGATAGGCCCTTGATTTGATAACCTAGACAGGATTGGGATATCCTATCCCTATTTTCCTGCCTTATCCACTGTTTGGCAATTCAAAAATCAGAAAAAAAAAAAAATAAAGGGAGCCGTAGCTCTCCAGAGTCAAACCCTTGACCTTTTTACATGTGAGAAACTTAAACCCCACACGTGTGCCACAATGCCACTGTGGCACTTGAGTAATAAAATGAATAATACAATTATATATTATTAAATAAAATAATTTAATTATGATGAAGTGTTTTGTTGCCAAATAAAATAAAAAGATAGTGTATTTTGACTTTTTTTGACATTCTAGACCCAATGGCGAGGCCCGTTTTATGAAATGGAATCCCAAAATTTAGGACATGTAAAATGCAATAATTACCAAAATGCCTTTAGTAACACCAAATGCAATTAAATGTGAGAAATGGTCTATTCTGACTTTCCTTGACAGTCCGAACTCAACGGCAGAGTCCATTTTAGCAAACGAAGCACTGAAAATATGAGCATGTGAAAGTGTGAAATTACGAAAATGTTCCTAGGCTTAAAATAAGCTATAGGTATGCAAATTAAGATTCGAAAAAGTTTAAATTGATTATCTTTGACACTCCGAGCCTAACAATGATGTCCTTTTGAGAAAGATAAAACCTAGTAACAAATTAAAAAATGACCAATGTGCCTTTAAGACTTAATGAAGCTACCAGAAGAGTATAATTGGAATATAAAGGGCTCTGAGATAATGATTTAATTACGTAACACTTCAAACAAGTATGTAATAATATCTTGAATTATGCCATAGGTTTGTGAGCTGATTTAGAGGCAAACCATGGACCACAAAGCATGGAGAAAAGAAGTAAAAAACAGAAAGATAAGGACCGCCAAAAGGGTAAAGGTCCTTAGTTGGAACCATTTCATCATTAGGACTCCCTTTGTCCCAATGGGTTGGTTGATGAGAGAAAGGGTCGCACAAAGACTGGTAGAAAAACAAGAAAGCATGGGCGACAACCTCCAGGAATTTGAGTTGCCTGGAGATCAAGAATGTAATAGCAGCTGCCAAACAGCTAAAAAATTAGAACAATCGGTGAGTATTTCATGCCATGTGTAAGGTGGACTTTATTATAGATATAAATATTGAATTCCTTTTATGACTTTGATGATAGACGCCTTTCATTAATATCATTTTGAATGACTTATCGACATATAATGTCATTTCCTTTATAGCTTTGATAACAGATACATTGTACCTAACATATGTTTTAAATGATTTATCGATATCTATATTGTCTTCTTTTCTATTCAAGAAAATGTTTCATGAGATACTCAAAATACTATACGATTTCTTACCGATCTTTGAATTGTTTTGACTAAATTCTAGATATAGAACTCTTATTTGGATAACTGAGCTTGTTATTGATGATTATTGATTTTGGATATGATTTTGATGTTTTGAATGGACCAATATTTTCTATGTATGGTCATTATTGAATAGATTGTGACTTTATCGAACCCTACCCACGTGATATATTGGTGGTGAGCTACAGAGTACGGCGTTATCGAACTAGTTTTATTGAGTATCAATCTCAGTCAGTGAGGTTCTAATTTGCTGACCATAAAATCTTCTATGTTTGGTTATTATCGAGTAGATTGTGACTTTATCGAACCTTACCCACGGGGTATATTGGTGGTGAGCCGCACAGAATGGCCTTTATTGAACTAGTTTTATCGAATATCGATCTCAGCCAACGAGGTTCTAATTTGCTGACCATAGAATAGGAATTTATTGGCTTGAACCCTTATGAATAACGAATATGTACTATGATTGAACTTTGAATCACCGAACTATGATTTTGATTTATCAAACTATGGCTATGATTGAACTATGATATTGACTATTGAACTATGAAATTGTTTATCGAATTATATTATTGAACTATGATTAAGATTAAACCATGATATTGACTATTAATTGTGAAATTGTTTATCGAACTATGTTATTGGACTATAATTAAGATTGAACCATGATATCGACTACTGAACTATGACTATTGTTACCAAACCATGATTTTGATTTACGACTAAGATTAAACTATAATTTGACTATTGTTATCGAGCTATGTTATTGAACTATGATATTGATTATTAAATTATGACTATGATTGAACTAAGAACTATTGAAAATGAATTCTTTGAACTCTTTTATTTTGATATGACGTATTCTAATTCTTAATGAGCATAGACATTTCGGTATAGAACTACATAATAGTTTTGAAACCCTTGGCATGTTATGGAATTCTTACGGAGCCGTCGAGCTCATTACAGATGTTTACTATATTTTCAGGCAAGGATTAGGCAGGATCGTTTCAGGCAATGTGGATTGAGTTATTAAGCGAAGAAGTGAGTTGTTTTGATGGATCTTTAATCGAAGACGGATTAAATGGTTTTTTACTATGTGAATTCAGATGCATTGTTATCAAACTAATCCAGTTGTGTAATTTAAACATATCTCATCGTGTTATGGAAACTACATTGTTTGGAGACAATGGTTAAGTGATTGGCCAGGTTATATGGTTCACCTTATGAATATGAAAGAAAAGAAAAAAAATTATTCTGCTACTTTTAATAAATGGTAATTAGAAAAATGATTTTGAGCATTGAAAGGCCTTAGTGGCCGATCACGGATCCCTAATCCGCATAGGCCAGGTTCCGAGTCATGACAAATCTTATGTTTATTCAGATATTGAGTTCAATTTAATATATGAACTAGGATCACTAGCAAGGGGATAAGGATAAGACAAGTGCCAAGACAAGTAAAGTAAGAAAGTAAATGAAGGATTGTGGACTCTGAACCATAGATGAGTAATCCTAGACGTTGAAGTGGAGTTTTTAACTCCATGACTCTGAAGTGTTTTAAATTCAATTTTCTATATTTACATGACTTATGTTTCAAATATGTTACTTGTTTCATTTTTAAATATTATCATGAACTGCAAAGTATGCTTTTTTAAATGCCAACTATTTATAAAGTTCTTACTTCAACATGTCTATTTTAACCTAAAAAAATTGTGTTAAATGTCCCCTCAATAGTGATATTTTTATTTTACCCATGTTTTAAATATTCTTGAAAGTTATGTTTAAGTACTCTGAAAGTTATGTTTAAATACTCCTGAAAGTTAAGTTTTCTAAAAGCTTTGTTAAAGTACTTTTGAAAGTTATGTTTAAAATACTCTTGAAAAGCATCTATTTTACAAACTAGGTTTTAAATGCCTTTGTTTGCGAACTGGTAATACAAGATAAGTAGCGCATAAACACTCATAATTTATGTAAATGCTTGGTAGAAGGTTTATCTCCCAGGTATAGGATATCTCCACGTGATCTGTTAAGCCTAGAGTCTAGTTCGAAACAGATTCTTTTAAAAACAAAAATGAAAAGATGTTACGTTCAAAAATAGTAGAAGGTTTATCTCCCATTACTCTAAACATGATTTATATGTTCAGATTTCATGATCAAAGGATTTATATTTCAATTATAATAAAAATTGAATCCTCGTATTTTGTATTGTGAAATAAATGCTTTACTCGAATGCCTTGAATGCTTCATGTTTTATGCTTCAATGATTTGCAAAATAAATGCTTTACTAGAATGCCTTAAATGCTTCGTGTTTTATGCTTTAATGATTTGCAAAATAAATAATTTACAAATGCCTTGAATGTTTCATGTTTTATGCTTCAATGATTTGTGAAATAAATTCTTTACTTGAACGCCTTGAATTCTTCGTGTTTTATGCTATATAATTTTGTATTTCGTATTTGAATTGTGTGAACAATTTGTAGTGGTTTTATTTATAAACTCTTTTATACGTAAACCACTATCAGTTGAAAACCCATGACAATGTACCAGAATTACTCATGAGCTTTATATAAAGCTCACATGGATTTATCCATGATATATACAGAAGGCATGAAGGCGGGGTATGGGACCCACAACTATAGTGAAGTACAAGTTTAGAAGTAAAGTGAGCATGAGGTATGGGACTCACGAGTAAAGTGAACATGAAGTTTAGAAGTACGTGAGGTATGGGACTCACGGGTAAGGTAAACATGAAGTTTAGAAGTACGTGAGGTATGAGACTTATAGGTAAGGTAGACATAAAGTTTAGAAGTGCGTGAGGTCATGAGACTCGTGGGTAAGGTAAATATGAATTCAAAAATACGTGAGGTATGGGACTTACAAGTAAGGTAAACATGAAGTTCAGAATTGAGTGAGGTATGTGACTCACAGTTGATGCAAGTACGAGTTCAGAAGTGTGCGTAAGGTATGAGACTCACTATAATAGTAGGATGAATTTTAGATGTGAACGTGGGGTATGGGACCCATAGTTAATGTACTATTGATGAATGTAATGTTTCAAAAAAAATAAAAATTCTAACCAATCTAGATACTGTAAGGATCTGTGTAACATATGTAAATTGTTTTCGCTGTAATATTTGAATTTGATATGATGTATGAATGGAATGGATTTTATTTAAGAACTTCACCTGCATCCCCTAATCCGCATAGGGTGGGTTTCGGGATGTGATACCTTGTGGGCATTTTCTTGATATGCATGTGACGGAATCTAAAGTGAATTCTTAGGTTGCATATGTATCTCCACTTTAGAGAATTAGGTATGACATAGTTCATTGTTTGCTTGAAACTCTTGAAAGGCTTGATTTTCTCTTTTGACTATTTTATTACTTCCTTGTTTGGAAAATGTTTCTCCTAATGAGGCAAAGGTTTTCTTTTCTTTGCTTTCGATTTCCTTTGATGATTATTTCTTCTTTTCCTTGCCTGGAAACGTGTTTCTTCATATGGGGCAAAGACTTTTTCTTCTCTTAGCTTTTGATTCTTCTCCCATAGTTTTTTTCCTAGTCACTTCCTTACTTGGGAATGTTTTCCTTCTTTGCTTTTGACTATTCGTAGATGGCTTTGTGAGAGTGCACACATGGTTAGCTTTTCCCTCCCCAAGGTTAAGTAGATGGGTTTAAGAAATATAGTCTAATCAATCAGGCTCATTGGGCTTACAAATGGATATTTTGATATGGGTGATAAGATAGATTTAGTTTTCCAAGTGATGGCCTCTTATCCTTGGAGTTGCTAGCTTTTAGGAAACAACCACATTGTTGAGACTCGAGATGTTGATGTATGTTTAGGGTCATGATCATTTCTTTGTCGCCTTTGTTATTCTTGGAAGGGTGTATGAATGAAACGAGCCTCCTATGAGTAAAATGGGATGAAGTGAAGAATAAGAAGAAAATCGAGATGATTGACAAAGTTTAATGATGCTTAGATTCAATATTGTTGTGAATTTGATAACAATCATTTTCTTATAGATTCAAAGAATAATTCATGCCAAATATTTTATAGAAATTTAGAGAACATGTATGAAATCTCCTTTATTTAACATTAGGAAAAACAGAAAGAAACTATCCGTGAAGACTAAAATATTAGTCTTTGACTTGACAAATTTAACTTCTCCACTCTTGACTGTAGGTTGGCCCTTTTGAGGAGGAGGCCAACGACTTTATTATCAATTAGGTCTAAAGGCTTGGCAATGATCAGTGGTGTGGCCTGGGCATTGATGGAAAGCACAGTGTGAATTGGGATCATAGGTTTTTGGTAGTAGATTTGGAAGGGGTCTCGGGTCTAATGGTTGAATAAGTCTCCTCTCATAGACATTTTCCAAATCATTACTTAGTGGTGCAGACATGTCTGAATATGTACACGATGTGTGCCTTTGATATCCTTTTGGAGTATCTGAAGCAGTGGCCAAAGAAATGGGCCCTTGAGCTCTTAGGGCATTCACATCACTTATTCCTGAATTGGTATTTTTCAAGGTCCCATCATTGATTGCATTTTTAACTTGGGTCCCAGCCCCTCTATGAGGGCAAATAAAGGCTCGCGATAAACTGGGAGAATATTCTTTTTGACAATCTGAACTTACTCGACTTCGGTGGGCCTAATAACCATTTGAGTTACCTTGGCCCTCCATCTAGTAACGAAACTTGAAAGAGTCTCATCAGGCTTTTGTTTGATGGTCTTAAGGTCCTTGAGTGTGATGCCTAATTCATTTTTCTATTTGTATTGCTTAACAAAGGCATTGTAGAGTTGTTCACAATCTATGGATACAAGCTCTTCCAGGTCTAAGAGCAAACAGAGAGCTACTCTAGTGAAGGTTTAGTGGAACAACTAAGCCATCATTTCGGTTGTATCCCCTAATGGTTGCATGGCTCTCACATAGACCTTGAGATGGGTCTTTCGATAAGTGGTCCCAATGAATTTGTCCAAGTTTGGCATTTTGAACTTATGGATCAAGCGAACCTCTAGGTAAAGGGACACTCGTGAATGTCGATCATATCATTATCACCTTGGTTTGACTTGTAGATTAGGGTTTTCATCTTTTTGAGCCCCCTAAGAAGAGCCTTATCATAGGGTTTTGGTCTTTTTGCAGGTGGGTATTACTTGGCCCAATCAAAAGGATCATGGGCCACTATATTTTTAGTTGGCAGATGTTGTAGAGGGGGATCCTAACCTTGTATTAAAGGGATTGGCTGAGGAATTGGCGACACGTTGTTCGGTTCAACCAGAACTGGGGTGGTGGCAGCCTCTGTTGTGCAAGCTTGTGACTCCTCCCTTTGATCAGATATATCTTTCTTGATTTTGGCTAGTATCTAAAGCAACTATTCTTGATCCATGGCCACAAGAGCTGTGTGCAGTGATTGATTTGCCATTGATGTCATGGTTCTTGAGTTGAGCTGATGTAAACAAAAACCAAATCCTTGATTGCCAAATGAATAGTGGGGAAGTTTGAATCCAAGCTACAAAGAAAACCTTTTTTGATTTCAAAAGTTTGAGTAAAATTGGTCCAAGGAATGCTTTGAGAAATTGCCTGGAAAAGAAGCAGACATTTTAATTTTTTTTTTACTTTTGAATTTTTTCTGAACATAGAAGAAAACTAGGAGCATCATGCCTAGGTAGCCCCAAAGTCCTAAGAGAGTGAGGAAACTTGGGTAAATAATTCCATGATTGATTTTAACCCCAATGGATTGAGAACTTGAAGAAACATTGATGAGGAGAAGATTCATAAAGATTTTGATAAGAGAGAATGCTCAATAAGAGGAATTGAATCCTAAAAGAGTGGAAAAATTACCTTTAAATTTTGAGGAAAAGATTCCTAAAGAATCGGGAAAAGATTTGAATTTTAAACCTCACTTGAATCAGACATTAAAAGTAGGACACTCAAAAGGACTTTCGAATTATGATGAGACTAGGCCCAAAAAAAGGTCATCTTTGAAAATTATTTTGTTAGTCCACATTAATGATTCATTAGTGGTCAAGAAAGCCCCCTAAAAAAAGTCATTTTTAAAGGCCCAATATTGAGAAGAAAAAAAGGAATTTTTTCAAAAAAAGTCATAACTTTTCAAAAATTTACGAAATTGTGAAATTTGGGCAAGGAACCCTTTGTGTGCTGAACGGCCCTCGTGGAGTACCGATAGACACTCACCGAGTGCTAATCGCACAAAGTGAGGGTCGATGGAAATCACCAGTGTGCCGACCAGCACACAAAGAGTGCGTTGTTTGGACTTTTCTTAGGCTTTCTTGTAATGCGGTTTTCGTTTAAGTCAGTGAGTGTCTTATGCAAAAACTTGGGTTTTTCACTTAAACCAAGGGTCTAAAGTGAACTATATGCATGATGTTAGGCTAGATAATACAGGCTTTAGGCTCTTCTCGACAAGATGTGTTATATACGTCCCGTGGTCATTCAAAAAACAAATCATGGTCAAATCATACGATGACAATCCTTTTGATATACCTCCCAAGGACACCATCAGAGGCTTTCCCTGGTCAACTAATAAGGGATTGAGAAGTTGAGGGATTTTACCGGCCTTTCCCAATAGTAAAAAATGAACTAGGGTGCGAGCTACCGGTAGTCTAGGGGTAAAAGGGTATGTAATGCATATGCATATGTCATAATGTGAAGTGTATGCTTGGTATTCCAATTAAATTCATTAGCACATGAATTACATATATCTAGTCATCTATTTAAGTAAAAAATAAATAAAACAATACGGGAAATAAATACACAACAATACTAAAAGTCGTGTAAAAGAACACGATAATGAGTCTAGCTTTCTAAGTCCCCAACGGAGTTGCCAATGTGAGCGCAAGCACCAAAAAAGGCAAACAATCCCCACCTCGACTTTTTAGTTCGCTTCGTCGATGTGGGAGAGGAACGCTCTCTTTTCGGATCGGACTGTACATGAATACACAAATGAGTCACCAACTTGTTTTAGACTAAAGAACAAGTAAACCTGATCATCCCATGGAGAATACATGTATAAAGAAATTAAGAATTACATTGTTTTAGTCCTATTTACATTCTAAACCCCTTGACATGGGTCAAAATAAAATAAAACAAACAAGTCTACAATGAACCAAATAATTCTGAATCTGGGAGCTAAGTACCAGATGGGAAAAGGTTAAGCACTCATCCCATCCAGTCTGAATGGACTGGCCTCAAGTGTTCATCCCCAAGGCATAAATTCCATGATATAAATTAAAGAAAAAAGAGTAAAAATAGATAACAAATCAAAAATAAGAACAATGGAGAGAGAGATTAGGATAACATGAATAAAATAAGAAAAAAGACATAAAAGTAAATAAGAAGAAGGGAAAGAGTAGACTCGGGCTCATGAGGGGTCTACCAAGAGTGATAGGATGAATTGAATTGGGAAAAAAGAAAAAAGTAGGGTATGAGGGAGTGTACTTGATTGTTTGTGTTGAATTAGACAAAGCTTGTGCTTGAACTCCTTGATGTTGAATCTCCAATGGTGTAGAACTTTGTATTCAATAAAGTAAAACTCTTACTTGTGTAGAACAAGACTTATATAGAACAAAGCTTGTGTAGAAGAAAGCTTGTGTAGAACCTTGAATTGTATAACAAAGCTTCAAAAATATAGAAGAACAAATATAGAGAAATAATTATTGCAACAACATGCTGGCTCCTAAATTTTCTATCCTTGATTATGGTAGCCATGGGGTCTTATTTATAAGAAAAAAGTAAGGAGGGTGGATCCAATGGCTCACAATGAATCCTATTAATAGATGGCCAAGATTAATGCTTAATGGGCAAGAAAATTAGATAAGGAAGTTATTTGGTGCAAAAGTTAAAACAAATTCCTTGAAATAAGTAGCTTACTTTGAAAATTATTTGGGGACAAGGAATGAGAAAAAATATGCAAATATTTGGTGCATAAATATAGGCAAATCACTTAGAATAAGGAAGGGAGGAAAATTGGTAGTTTTGGATGCACGCCTATATTTACTATATTGTCCCTAATTCGATGGAGAATTTAGGGATAAAGAAATTAAAAAAATGCCATTAAGGCATAAAAAGTCAAAATTATCCCTAAGGGCTAAAATTACTAAATTAACTCGATATAGATAAAATGGCATAGAAATTACATATATGTCCATGAATGACCAAAATAACCTATATGGGATATGATTATTTTATAATTGCCAAAGTGCCCTCCAAAAGGCAAATGACACCAATATTACAAAAATACTCCTAGAAGGTGGGAAACCTCTAGTAGTTACTAAACAACCCCTAATAGGTAGGGAAACTGTAGAAATTACAAAAAATCTCTTCGTGGGCATTGTAGAGACATGGAAAATTGAGGATAAATTTTTCGTTTTGACAATAGGGCTGTGATGCCCTGACCCGAGACATGACATGTAGACCGAGGTAGACCGATTGAGTTGTGCAGTGCCCACGTAACCCGAGCTGTTAGGGCTCTATGTCGGGATATTTTATAGACTAAACAATTTGGGGTGTGAACGATTTGTTTTGAGTAGTCAGTACGGGTGACACTCGAGAGACCCAAAACCATGCCTCGTGATACGTGTATGCACGTATTTTCATGCATGCATATGTACGTGTATAAGTATAGGCCGTGAAATATGAGTGTATGTCTACGTGCCCAAAATTTAATATATACATACGTATATAAAAATATGTATATGTATACATACAGTAAAGTAATAAAAAAAATATGTGTGGGTATCATTAATTAGAAAAAATAAAGAATTAAAAGAAAGAGGGAATTACATGCAAGTGGGTTATGTGAGTGCTACGGGCAGACTGTGTGTGTGTACCATAGTGTGTGCAGTGTGTGTGTTGGAGTGTGTTTTATATATTATATACATATATATATATATATATATGTATATAGGTTGAGTGTACATCACACAAAAGAGGCATGGGGGGCTGTTGTGTGTACAGACAAGTGGGTGCATGTGTGGCTGTGCATGGCTGTGTGTGTATAGTTGTGTGGCAGTGAGTGTGTTTAAATATAATGTGTGTGTATATATATATATATATATAGATTGCATGTGGCAGTGTGTGTGGCGTGACTTATGCATGCAAGTGGCTGTGTGTGTGTGTGTCAGGTGTGTTGGGTGTGTGTAGACCCAACCGTGTAGAGAGAGAGAGAGAGTGTGTGTGTGATATGTGTATATACATGTGTGTGCGATTTGAGTTGGAAGTGAAAAATAGAAGAGAGGAAGAAAAGAAAAAGAACTGAGAAATAGAGGGAGATTGGGGGGTTCAGGAGCTTGGAACAAAGGGTGGAATCAAGAGGAGAGAGAGACTTGCACTAGAAAGAAACCAGAAAACTTGGTGAGTCGCTCAGTCCTACTTTTAAATTTTTGAAGCATGATATTTGTTTTGAAGCATGGGGCCTATAGGGTATAGAAAAAGGAATTTAATGCAAAAGAAATCAGTATAAATAGATGAGAAATGAAGGAGCAGGACCTGATTACAGGTTCTATGATAGTCTGGAGTGGGTCAAAATATTTGGCAAAAAGCTTTATAAAATCTATTTAGAAGTGAACCTACCAAGTGCAGAAATCATGTGAAAATCATCTGGAGCAAAATCGTAGAAAAAGAGGGGCTTAAAAATGAGGAAAACCAGCTCACTAGAGCTGCGGGTTCATCCATTTTCATGAAGACTGAGTGGCCCAAATCAAAATCTAACGTTAGATATGAGAAGCTCATGAAAAACTTATGAAAATCACATTTTTACAAACACAGAAAATTGGCCGGAAAAAGTTGGCCTGCGCCGGAGAAGGCGCCAGAACCCTACCGGAGACACTCTGGAAAAACGGGGAAGAAGGCACTGTGCAATTCGGGTCGGGACCGAGACCGGGTCCGGGTTGAGTCAGGTCGGGACCCCACCGAACTTAAAACTGGATGCCTATTTAAGCCATACTACGTCGTTTTGAGGGGATGAGTTTTAAATTCTAGGGCTGACGTCAGCATGACCTGTTGAACCGGTCAGACCGGTTGGTTCACCACAGCCCTGGACTGGTTTAGGGTTTTGAACAGAAAACTCATTGGTTCAATTTTAATTGAACCAGAACTTCAGGAAATTATGATTTGACCCCCATAATTTTTAATTAATTATGATCTGACCCTCTGAAATAAAATATTAAATTAATTAATTAAATTATTTAAATATCACAAAATGGTTCCGGAGTCCAAATGGGACAAGTCATTAGTGTATTTTGACTATCTCGACCATTCTGAGACCAATGGTAAGGTCTGTTTTATGAGACGGGGTCCTGAAAAATAGAAGACCCGTGATAACATTGAAAATTATCAAAATGCCCCTGAGTTGAAACATAGTCAAACGAACTCCGATTTAAGTGAACAAATAGTAAAATTTTATTATCTCAATCGTTCTGGACTCAACCGTGAAGTCCAATTTGCAAAAAGAGGTCTCAGGATGTAAGGACCAGTAAAAAGTGCAAAATGACCTTTTTTCCCTTTTTAGCTCGGATGTCCGGATTAAATTCCGTGAAAGCCCAAACCAACTCTCTTTGACGTTCCGAACTCAACAATAGGCTTTAATTTGGCAAAATAGAAACTCATAAAATAAAGACATAAAATTTGATGAATAGCATAATTCAAGTGGCAAATGAACTGAGTTACATTTTATAATTTTAGGGACACCAAAAGGCAAGGAAAATGTGGTCTGACCTTCTATATTCTCACTGTTAGTTCAGCTACACCACGAGTACGATTTCTTAGGGTTGAGACCGACCCATCAGGTACGATATATTGTGCTAAGTAAGAAATAGAATTAATTTTAGGAGTAATTGCCATGTTGACTTGATGATTCACATGTTTGTTTGATTGCTCATATGCTTATATGTTTCTTGTTATCTTTTGAAAGTTTGGTGATGAATGCGGATCATGACTATGTGTATATCGTATGTGTTAGCATAGTGTGTGGATTATATTTTTCGAGAATTGTTGAGATTATGAAAGATGTGATTTAAAAGCATATGTTAAATAGATTAAGTATGGTATGTACACTTGATGAAAGGATTTTGTGATCAGAATGTTATTGTGCAATATATTATTTAAAGCATGCTTCATGTGTGGATAATATGATTTATCGGGTTACATTATGGCATGGTAGAATCAGAGCATATTGGCATAGTGTGATTCTTTGGAAACATGACGTGAGTTGAGTACTTGGTGTTGTGCATACGTGGTTACTCAGGCCGTCAGGAAAGGTCCATAAAGTGAGTCATGGGTGTGACATGGAGTTTGTATGGGTGCGTTATGCATACTGTTCATTTACTGCATTGATGATATTGAATGACATGTAAATATAACTGCACACTTGCACATGCCACGCCCTTAATTTTGTTTCTTGCATTAGCATTATATTGTACCAGCAGTTGAGCTGACCCATTCGTGGGATACCATTTCAGATGACACTCCGGCTACATGAGATTTAGTGATGCCTTTATGAAGGAAAGAACTGGGAACTATACTTGGCCCGTGGGGCGTATTTTGATATTATACAAGGGCATGAGCCCTAGACTATTTCATGTTCATCTGTATAGTTATGAGACGACGGGCAATGTCTTATGGATTGTGTCAGAATAGAAATTAGGTTAGTGTTTGGAATACATGTGATTGTCCTTTATTTCTTTATTATTTTATTTCCTTTCATCTCGTCAGTCGCGCCTCGGGTTCGCTGGAATTCAGGGCGTGACAGGCATTGTGACCAAAATGCCCTTGGTGGGTATAATGGCCAAAATGCTCTCAATTGGCGAAATAACCAAAATGCCCTTGGTGGGCATAATAATCAGAATGCCCTCAATGGGTGGAATGGCCAAAATACCCTCAGTGGACATAATGACCGAAATTCTCTCTACGGATGGAATGACCAAAATGCCCTCGGTGGGCATAATGACCAAAATACCCTCTATAGGCGAAATGATCAAAATGCCCTTAGTGGGCATAATGACTGAAATGCTCTCTGTGGGCGAAATAACAAAAATGCCCTCTATGGGTTGAAATGTGAAATTACCAAAATACCCATAGTTGGGACATATTGTAATAACTTTTCAAAAATGGTGAAACTATCCCTATACAATCAAGGGTCTTAAAATGAGGTGTCTACACAATCGTTTGAATTTTCATACTTATTTGCGTCTCGTATTTGACTGTATGGTCCCGTGACTCATACTAGTCCTAAATAAATTGTTTAAACCTTAATTCAGTCTTACAATGTCACACTGATGGTTTACTTGTCACGACTCAAAACCCACCTTATGCGAATTTGGGATCATGGGGCCGGCCCTCTAACCGTCCCTAACTTTTTCTTTAACTGTATCAGTGATAAAAATGTGTAATACAATAATTAAACAATTAAACAGCGGAAGTCATAATAAGGTTCTATATATCAAAAAGGAAAACCAACAGTTACATCACTTTTAGGGTGTGAATACATGGGATAGCTAGGACCGCACTGATCATTTTCTATTACATTTCAAAAATGTCCACTATAACTTGTAAGCTCCTATTGTCTACTTGCAACGTGCCTTCCTGAAATAAACATATAAATCTAAATGAGCTAACTTAGCTCAGTAGGTAAATTTTCTTTGCTCTGTCATGGGTAAGGGTTAGTATAGAAAAGAGCATAATCCAAGAAAATCAAGGATGTGTTAACATGATAGCCAGTTAAGAAATAGAACGTCACAATAGCCAATAGAACAGAATATCACAAGAGCCACTAGAATAGAGTCTCACAATAGCCAATAGAACAAAATATCACAATAGCCACTAGAATAGAGTATCACAATAACCACTAAAATAAAGTATCACAATAGCCAATAGAACAGAATATCACAATAGCCACTAGAATAGAGTATCACAATTGTAATACCCCGACCCAAAAATAACGGGTCATATGGCACGCATTACGAGGTCATGAAAAATAATGCATAAATTCAAAATTTAAGAAAATAATTAATTGAATTAATATAATCAATTAATTAAATATAAGGAGATATATTTATTTGACAAAATAAATGAAGTATATGTGATACATACAATACACACAATGAAGGCGTATTGTGTGTGTATATAGGGTCAAGTATGTATACATGTATGTATATATATATATGTATATATATGTATGTTCAAATATGTATATAAGGATGATTAAAATAATTATATATATATATATATAATGAATGATATAAAATATCTTTGTGTGTGTAAGTATACAAGCAGTAGGTGTGTGTGTGTCAGCTGTGTGTGTGTGTGTGTGTTCACATGTAAGTTAGTGTGTGTGTATATATAATATACATATATGTTACAAATATCCCTCCCCCAATTAATGCAAACTGAAAAGAGAAAAAGCAAAATTTATGAGATGGGAAGGGAAGCTGAAAATAGGGGCTAGAGTAGGGTTGAGTCATGTACAGAGAGAGAGAGAGAGAGGGCGGTGGAACCGTGTATAAGGGCAAGTGCATACATTGCATGTTTGCCATTGCGAAAAGAATCAAAAGGAGGTGGAACCAAGAAGCTAAGGAAGGAGAATCAGGAGTAGAAAGAGGAAGATAACACAGAAAATAGGTAAACATAAGATTTACCATGTTTTTCTCTCTTTAGAATTTTCCTACGTATAAACTATTTTAAGCCTTGATTTTGTATGTATGATAGTTAGAACATGTTTAAACAAGAACAAGCATGAAATTTGAACTTGAAAACAGTTAAAAACATGGAAAACCAGGAGGAACCGCTATTGAAGACCTTGCTAGAAGCAGGTTTGAACCAACCCTTGCCAAACCATGTTTGGCTTATCAAGACCCCAAACAGAGACCATGAAGGTTTTAAAAACCCTAATACGAGATCACAAAGCCTAAGAAATGACCTCCAAAAATCGATTTGCAGGTATGGGTTCCTAAGACCAATCTCAAAAACATGAACTTAAACCTACCTTTGGGAATGAAAAGTGAAACCCTATGAAAAATGGATCACAATAGAACAGACCCCAAAGGTTTTGGCTCAGAAATGAGCATGAACGATCGACTTACAGGTCTGGTTATCAAGACTTGGACCGAGCACCTGAGCCAAATTCGAGTCCTTAAATCAATGCAAAACATGCCTTAAGGTTTTAGGAAATGTTTGGAAAAGAAAACAGAGAAAATGGATTCTTAAAATGCCACAAAATTCGACTGCAAAAATTAGGGTTTTGAAAGGAACAGTGTCAACCTCGTTGGGGAAGATGACACTGTTCGGGTCGGTAATGGGTCGGATTTCGGGTCTGGATTATGGCCGGATCCAATGGGTTACGTGTTTAGTGAAACGACGACGTATGAGGGTTGAAATGTTTTGATTTTAAAAACCAAATAGCCTTGTTTGGATACAGGGATAAGAAATTTAAATCAGAATACAGGGGTACCCTAATCACAGATAAGGCGAACAGTAGGGATATTTTATCCCGGTTCACTGTGGCTATGTAAACCGGCTGGTTCATGGGATTCCTAAACCGGTCTAGGGTTTTTTGGTAAAAACCCACTAGTTCTCTGATTTTATTAAAATTAAATAAACCAAAAGTTTGGTTATTTACGGTTTGACCCCAGGGTTTTGAGAAATTTTGTTTGGCTTGATTTTTGAGAAATCAATTCAATTACACCCCTGGAAAAATAATTAAATAATTAATTAATTAATTAATTAATTAATAAAGTAAAATGACTATTTTGCCCCTAGGCCATAAATGAAGCAAATAGAGCCCAAATTAAAAATGTGAATAGTATATTTTAACTATTTTGGATATTCTGAGACCAATAGTGAGGTCCATTTTGTGAGACGGGGCCCCAAAAAATATAGACACAAAAAGGGGTAAAATGACCAAATTACCCCTAGTACCCCTAAAGCCAAATTTTAACTAGAAAGGGTCTAAATTGACTTTCTTCAACATTCCGGACTCAATAGAAGAGTCCAAATTATGAAATGAAGTATGGAAAAATATGACACGTAAATAGGTAAACTGATCATTTTGTCCTTTTAAATACAAAAGTCCAAATTAAATTCTAGGAAAGCCTGAACCGACTTTCTTCGACGTTCTGGACTCAATGGTAGAGTCTATTCAATCAAAATAAGTATCTAAAATAAAAAGACATAAAATTTGATGAATAGTATCAGTCAGGTGGCTATAAACTAAAACATTGTCGAAGTACTAAACTACGGTTTGTATGTTGAAATAAAATACTGAAACGACACGACACGTGAACATGTGAAGTAAGTAAATTAAATTTAAAGTTAATGGAGCTACCAGAAGAGTATGGTTTAAATGAAAGTTAATTCTAACATGTTAAATGGTGTTATAAATTAAGGCTCAAGTAATCAGTATGGATAAAACACAAGCAGCTTTTATGGAAGATTTATTATGGCAACAAAAGGTGATTGCCCGAAAAATCTGGATCACTAAGACATGTAAAATCATTTCAATTAGGCCGTTCATGTATAGAACCCCGACTAAAGCACAACTTGCTGAAGCAAAAACTAAGGAACAAGAAAACACTGAAACCTTGAGTGAATGGCTTCAGAGGTAATATTTATTTACCATTAAAGTACATAAAGAAATTAGTTATGTGGTACAATTATAATTAGGCTGATTTTTTTAGTTTGGCCTACACAGTCCAATGATAGATTTAAATCACGAGTTGATTTGAATGTATATGAAGTTTATGAGATTCTCCTAAACTATTTTAGGTTGAAAAAGGGGAAAGGCAAAGGGAAGGCACCTCAGTAGCGCCAACCCAGCCGTATAAGGTGAGTAACCCTATATTTGAAGTGGAGATTTAACATCCATGGATTTGAAAAGGTTTTAAGTTCAAAAGTTATAAAGTGTTCGAATTCCAAATTTAGTATTTACATGATTCAGTTTTAAATTATTCTATTTTATAACCCTATTGTGACATGCTCAGTGATTGGTTTCTCCAACAGTTTTTCCTTCAAATATATTTCAGCATGTCTAAGTTAAAATGCAATTAGTTGTTAAATATTCTGAATTTGCTTATTTCAAGTATACGAAGGTTGATCACGAAGCATGAATGTTATGTTTTAAATTGCTTACGAAAAATACCTATTTGACATACACCTGTGTTAAATGTATTTTTAATGCAAGATAAATGGTGCATAAGCACTTAGACAGGATCTTGGGTTCTTTGGAATTCAATTGCCCTGTAAAATGCCAGGTAGCAGGATCTAATCCCCCAGGCAAGAGATATCTCGAGAAACCCTATCTGTTCTGTTAGGGTATGAGTCTTACCTACCTTTTAGGGACCAGGAAGATGTTCCTGATCAGTTCAGTTAGGTTATCTCTCTACGTATACATAAAAATGGGAGTCTGGTTCAAAATGGATTCCACTAATGAAAGTGATAAGATGACGAATGATTTGAAAATGGAAGCAGGTTTTACCCTGATTTTCGCTATGCATGTTATATGTTTTGAAGTTCATATGTAAAAGTATAGCTTGAATACTTTAAATGTTTCAAAGTTACATATTTTAAGGAATGCATATATCCTGTGTTCAAAGTATACGAACAATTGGTAGTGATTGTTTTACAACTCTTATATTTGCTAAACCACTGCCGATTGAAACCCTATGACAAATACTGGAATTACTCACAAGCTTAGATTAGCTTACCCGGATTTTATTTGGACCCCCCTTTCAAATGATTGATGGCAGACTGATTTTGAGGACGTTGATGATGAGTCTAGTCATTTTGGGAAGTTGTGTTTAAGTAGCTCTTTATGAAACCCTATGAACTCTAATAATACATTTTGTATTAGTAAATAGTGTAAAAATATGTATTAAGGCCTCAGGGCAGTGGACATGTAATATTATAAAGTCTTTAAGTTTTTATTTATGCTCTGAATGTATAATCATGTGTATGCTATGTGAATAGTGGCAGTACCGGACAGATGTACGTAATTTAAAATTTAGAAAAGAAAAGAAAAAGTTTTTCACACTTTCGCAATCTTATGTCGCACATCTATTCGATACCGCTGCTTATGTGAGCTTTCGCCCTAGGGCCTCTAGGCCTGAGGATGGCGGTCACGATACTAGATCCGCATAGGGTAGGTTTCGAGTCGTGACAACAATAGCCAATAGAACAATAGCCAATAACATAGAGTATCACAATAGCCAATAGTCCAAAATGTGAAACAATAGAAATGACCCTTAGGTCTAAGGCACATCCTGTAATAGTAAGAATAAGTGAATATAAAATGATAAGAGATCATCAATAGGGGTCTGGCTCAAACACTAGTCACACTGCCACAATCATAAGATAACCAATAGTAAACCAATGGATAAGCTTTTAAAACATATGATTATTCATAGGGAACAACATGATCATTCTATGAGTTCAATAAAAGATATGCTATCAATAAAAACTTTTGATGCATATTTTGTTCAGGGCTTGGTACCCCCTTGGTTATTAAGGCCCGACATACTTTCAGTAAAAGTGCATATCTAGGTTCACTCCCCCTTCGAACCACTTATCCAGGTCCACTCCCACTTCGAACCACGTCCAAGTCCACTCCACTTCGAACCATATCCAGGTCCACTCCCCTTTCGGGCTATTGGATAGCATAGCGACTTTCAAATATTCAGCAAGGTATAGATATGAACAAGTAATCACATTGGCAATCATATACACATCTTTTGCCATATGTCCTTCATGGACTTTGACTCGTAGGTCCATCAACTCAGAAAAAGCATCGAATGGACATTGTGAGTGAGCACAACTCCAAGTACTCATAATATATCATAATTATCATAATTCTATAAAAAGTGTACATATATGGAATATCATTCATTTTTCTCAACAGTGAGAACATAGAACATAACAGTTGGCCTTTCAAGGCATGGTACAAAGTGTACAACATTCATGATCAAGATATAACAATCAATTTCTCAATAATGTCCACAAGATGGAACAAGTATCACATTGTGGAATCAATAAGCATCATGTACGTATAGGAGTACAACTTTGGCAGTAAAAGGAATAATCATGGCTGAGAATACCACATGTAAGAGATCAAATTTTACTTACAACAGTCAATGCTTAATAATTTCCATAAGATAGAACAATTATCAAATTGTCGAATCAATCAACATCAGGTATGTATAAGACTACAAAATTAGCAGTATTAAGGGATAACTTTGTGACATGGCTAAAACCAACCACATGCAAGAGTTCGAGGCTTTACTTACCTTTAACACAATCCATTCTTTCTCAGTAATTAGTCATTTTTCCTTTCCCTTTCGAAGTTCCTATTAATTAGTAAACAGTTCTTAGTTTAATGCTACATATAGTTTATCTAGTCAACTTCATGCATTAATATTTTTAAGTATCTTATTTGGTAAAACGGACTCTATCATTGAGTTCGGAATGTCGAATAAAGATCGTTTAGGCTTTTACAGATCTCAGTTTGGCTTCGAGCATCACTAGGGGAAAAATTATAATTTTGCACTTTTATGTGTCTTAATTTTTTGGGACCCCATCTCGTAAAATGGATCCTGTCATTGGATTTAGAATACCCAAAATACTAAGAATACATTACCCGTTTAATTTATTTGAGTATCGGGATTAATTATACTAATTAATTTATTTTATTTTATTTAATATTATATTATATATTATTTTTATCAAAACATAATCACACGTGCCTCAGTGGCACAGTGGTCTGCGTGTGGGGCATAAGTTCCCACACGTGTATAGGTTTGGGGATTCATATTTAGGGGCAACAGCCCTTTTATGTTTTTTTGAATTTTCCTAAGCCAAACAGTGGATAGGGACTTATCCATGGATAGGATATCCCTTATATTTAACAGGGTTATTAGACTAATTTATTAACCCTGTAACTAAACACCCTGATTTCAATTTAAAACCTAAAACTACGTCGTTTCAATTAAGAACCCAAGTGTGCGATGGGTCGGGTTCCGACCCGAACCCGGATCCGACTCGAGCCTGACCCAATTATTGTTCTTCTTCTCCGGTGTCTTCTCCGGCACCGATGACTTTTTCCAATGGAATTCCGGCATCGGTCCAATGGGACTCAAACCCAATTTTTCCAAGGGTTTCATATCTAGGTTTATTTTTAAGGTTTCATCAATGGTATTGGCCAAAATAGAGAAAACCAGTGGCTATTCCAGTGAGCCACGATTTTTCGATGACCTATTCACTTCCTATTTCGTGGTGTTTTGGACACCATATTTCCTTCATTTTTCTTCCTATCTACTTCTAGGATTGAGGGGAATACTTCCCCGATCCTCAAATGGCTTAAAGATCATAAAAAGTCTCACCACCTTGAAACCTGAAACTTTTCTTATCTTTCTCATTTCTTCACCAAATGACTCCCTACTTTTCCTAAATTTATTAATTTTATTCTAGTGTTTGACCCTAGAATCATTCAGAGGTTTTATGTCAATTTTCATAAACCCAAAAATAAAATTCAGAAATATAAACTTCAAGATTTTAAAGCCTTACCTTTTTCTTTCTCTACAGCACTTCTTCCTTCTTCTTCTTAGTTTACTCCTTCCTTTCTTTTCTCTCTTTTGTTTCTTTCTATTTCATGTAGTGTCACGCCCCGAACTTTCAAAACCCGAGGAGTGAATGGAAATGAATTAAAAAAAATTAATAAAAGACAACTAAATGGATTTAGTTGATTACACATTAATTTTTCCATATTTTTTCAAAATTAAGAATGAAATTTGCAACCTAGACTCACTCAAGATGAGTTTCAAATACCAATCAAATGTCTCCCCCAACCAATGGTCAAAAATAATCTAAGTCATGTTCAAGCATGACCTCCAAGATAGCCCCAAAATGTCTCTAATATGCCTTGAAACAATGGCCCAAATGGGCCCCAAATTTCCTAAGGAATAGACCAAGAATATGTCAAAAATCCTACCTATAATGGTCTAAGGAAGTGGCCAAACATGGCTTTGAATAATGACTCAAATGTGTCCCAATAAAGTGCCCAATATGGCTTTATTATAATGGTCAAAAGTGGCCTAAAAGAGGCTCCAATAGCTGGTGTCTAATATAGGAGTATGTGGCCTTGAAATGGCCTTGGAAGGCAAGTCATGGCATGTCCATGGCACTAGTGTGCACAGCAGTAGGCGCGCAGTAGAGGAGGGCATGGCGTGCGGGTGTGCAAGGCTGGGCTGCTGGCTTGCTGGTTTACTGTTCATGCTACAGTATTCCAGTAGTTGAATTGCTACAGTGCCAAAATTCTAACTTTGACCTAAAATCTTGATTTTGACATTTTTATACTCATTTCAATTTATTTCATCACCAAACTTGGTGTGGGACTTTATAACATATAAAATGACCATTTTACCATTTTTTTTCTTATTTTTCAACTTCAAGTAATATTGGACTAATTTGCCCCTATTTTTCATTTTTTTACCTTTTTTTTTTCTTCTTAAGTCATTTAATAATTCCCTACTTAGAAAATCTAGGCATGCTCTCCCGCTCCTACTCAATTTAGTTGCTATATTTTAAAAAATTTCACCATAGTCTCCTTTGTTTATTAACCTATTTTTCTCATCCCATTCATCTTCATCATCCTCCTCAACACCAACACAACACCTAATGGAACAATTATTTATACAATTTTATATTTCTAATATTCACACGTATATTTCAAAAACAAGTAACTACATGGAGCTCCATGCTCCTCATTTATATTCAATATACAATTACATATAATACAACATAAAATTAAGGCCTACTCCATGCCCTCCTCCCCCACACGCTTGCTGCTGCGCACACCAGTGCCATGGACATGTCATGACTTGCATTCCAAGGCCATATACTCCTATGTTAGACACTACCTATTGGAGCCCCTTTTAGGCCATTTTTTACCATTATACCAAGTGTCACAGGGTCGAAATCTGACACAAAATTTCTTTCGCCTGTGCGGCGTCAAGACACCTGCCTTGACCAGCCAACCCCACGCACTCCAGCCAAGAGGCTTATGATAGAGAACACAGTAACAGACAAAGGCACACAGATTTACAGGAATCACTTTCCCAACCTTTTTATTCACAATAATCCAACCGAATACAAAGGAATACAAAGCTTAAGGGCTGCGAGACAAGAGAACACCCTCTCTTCTAGTCTATGCTCTCTCTCTCTCTCTCAGTCTGTGTCTATCCGTCTCGCCCCTCCCTATTACATTGTATTTATAGGCAAACCCTCACACGGTTTCCTTTTCCTAGATGGACTAGGATTGCGCCAACATGTCCCACGGTGTCCTTCTCCTTGACGGACTTGGATTGCACTTCCCTTTTCCGTGTCGAACTTGGATTGCGCTTTCCTTTTCCTTGCCGGACTTGGACTCCTTGTCCAAGACGGGTTTGGATTCCTTGTCCTAGACGGACTTGGATTCCGCCAGGCACGCACTGCCGCCGCACGCACTGTTGCTGCCGCATGCACTGTTGTTGCCGCATGCGCTGTTGCTGCCGCATGCGCTGTTGCCTTGCACCAGCGCCGCACTCGGTCCCACCGATGCTTCCGCTTGTAGCCATCATTGTCGAACCATGCCTACTTATGGTTCGGACTTGTTTGCCGAACATTGCCACCATGTGCCGCCACCCTTGGTGATGGTGCTCGGACCACCAGCTTTCAATAGCACCCTGCCTTGCCCCGAAGGTGCCAAGGCCTCAAGCCGCACGCTGCATGGGCACCCCGCATGGGCATGCCGCATAGGCACACCGCATGGGCACGCGTATGGGCATGCGCATGGGCATGCCGCGTGGGCACGCGCATGGGCACGCCGCATGGGCACCCCGCCCGTGGGCGCTTCAAGGGGGTACTGCCCCCTATATATGTCTTATGAAGATTTTCCAACCTGACTGGAGTAAACACAACCCTTTGCAGAACCAGTTCTTCCACCCGTGTGCATTTGCCTTGCCAAAAGGCAACCCATGCACCAAACTGCTCACCGAAGGCATTGCCTTAACACTTCGTTGCCCAAGTCGTGCGTCCAACTTCGCCTAAGTCAGAAAATCCCTTAAGGCAAATCCAACCTTGGAATGTCCTTCCCACACTTGAATGCCATTCCACTCATGAATAAGATTCCAAGTCCTGAATGTCTTTCCACCCGAATAACATTCTAAGTCTCGAATGTTATTCTAAGGCATAGCATGCCTTCCCCATGCCCATGCCAATGCCACCAAGGCAGGACATGCCTCCCCATGCCCCGTGTCGCCGTGTCAAGTTATAAAGGGTCTAACAGCAGGACATGCCTCCCCATGCCCCGTGCCGCCGTGTCAAGTTATAAAGGGTCTAACAAACCACCCCCACCAGAAGAAGCCGACGTCCTCGTCGGACCAACACTGCACACGCAGACATTCCATCGCTGCGCCGTGTCCCTTGTCTTGATACTTGCGCCTAAACGGCACCCACAGCATCCTTCCGCACTGGCCGTTGCCCATGCAGTACATACTTGGCTTCCGCCAAGTCTTGCTAAAGAACTCCAGCCTTCAGCCCTTGTTGTCGATCGATCATCAGATTTTGGGAAAGTTTGTCACTATTTCTGGCTGCGACTGGCCTTTTCCCACCAGCCAGCCCACCCATTGCCTTCAGAATATCAACCTTCTGAATTCAGGCCCCCAGCCTGCATGCCACCAGATATGTCTCCTTGCAGTTTTTTGTACTACTGCACCGTTGCCTACTAAAGCCCCCAAGTAGGACTTCTTTCCTCCATCAGAACCCTCTGAATCTTCAAGGACCCGAATTGCAGATATCCTTGAAACCCTTCCTTTCTTTGCTTTTGAGAAAGGAACAAAGCATGGACTTCCCTCGTCCATAACCAGCATCCCACCAAGGTGAGGCATCACAACTGCCTTTGCCTTTTGGAAAAACTCTAACCCAAGGATGACTTGGAAATCATCCAAGGGCATGGCCAAGAAACTGCATTCCTCACTCCAGTTTCCCACTTTGACCTGAACACCCCTTGCTACCCCAACAACCCAACTTGCCTCTGAATTCGCTGCCTTGATCATACTTGAATCTGGCTGCAGTGCAAGGCCCAGCCTATGCACTTCCTTGTCCGAGACAATGTTGTTAGTAGCCCCCGTGTCCACCATGGCACTGACAACCTGGTTGTTCAGCACTATGTCTACGAACATCAACCCCCTTTTTGGCACCGACTCCTCCTTCTGCAACACATTCAGAAGTTGGATGGGGTTGACCCTCACGGTCTCCTCTTCTGAACTCTCTTCCTCTTCTGCAGTAAGAGCGTTTAGTTTCTCCCGCTTCGGACAATTTCTGGCCCGATGTGGTCCGTCACAAATGAAGCATCCGTTCGGGGTCTGGCCTTTGGAAGGCTCCTTAGAACTTGAGGCTTTGTCCGTCTGCCCCTCCGAAGAACCCGTTTTTCCGACTTTCCTTTTGTCCTTCTTGCGCTCCATGGGTCTGTCTTTTCCAGCACCCTCAGCCCCTTTCCTGCTGTCCCCAGTGTTAGCCTGCGACTTGTAGTCCACCAAGGCATCGGCTGCTGCTATGGCTGCGGACAAGTCTTTTACACCTTGCCGACGCAGTTCTGTTTGTGCCCAGTTCTGAAGACCAGCAACGAAATTGAAGAGTTTGTCCTCCTCAGACATGTTTTTGATGTCAAGCATCAAGGAAGAGAATTGCTTGACATACTCCCTAACTGTTCCAGTTTGTCTGAGTCGCCGCAAAGCATCATGGGCCTGCCATGCTGTGTTACTTGAGAGGAACTGCTCCTTCATCTCTGCCACAAGCATGTCCCAAGTCACAATTTGAGGACGTGAAGTGTCCTCTGACCGTGTGCGCCACCACAGTTTTGCATCCCCGGTCAAGTACATGGATGTGAGATTCACCCGCTCACCATCCGGAATGTGTACAGCCTGAAAATAATGGGTCAAGTCCCATAGAAAATTCTCCAGTTCTTTGGCACTCCGCGTGCCAGAGAACGCCTTTGGTTCTGGTACTTTGGCCTTCTGCCCGCCCACGTGCATACCAACAGTACCAGCATGCAATGCGCGCTTCAGCAACGTCATGTCTGCTTCCAGTATGTCCAATCGGCTTTTTAGAGAATCGGCCAATGCACCAAGATCGCCCAAGAGGTCACTAATCTTGGCTTGCCCTTCAAGATAGTGATCCTCCTCCACCTTGCTGAGTTCGTCATGGGCTTTCTGGACGTCCTCTATGATCTCGAACAGCCTACCGCACTGGGCTGAGACAGGCACTGCATCATCTGTCTGGGGAGCGCCAAGGAATTCCTCCACCCGAGTCACCCGTTCCCGCAGTTCTACGTTTCCACCAGCCATGGTCAAACCTGGCTCTGATACCAACTGTCACAGGGTCGAAATCTGACACAAAATTTCTTTCGCCTATGCGGCGTCAAGACACCTGCCTTGACCAGCCAACCCCACGCACTCCAGCCAAGAGGCTTATGATAGAGAACACAGTAACAGACAAAGGCACACAGATTTACAGGAATCACTTTCCCAACCTTTTTATTCACAATAATCCAATCGAATACAAAGGAATACAAAGCTTAAGGGCTGCGAGACAAGAGAACACCCTCTCTTCTAGTCTATGCTCTCTCTCTCTCTCTCTCAGTCTGTGTCTATCCGTCTCGCCCCTCCCTATTACATTGTATTTATAGGCAAACCCTCACACGGTTTCCTTTTCCTAGATGGACTAGGATTGCGCCAACATGTCCCACGGTGTCCTTCTCCTTGACGGACTTGGATTGCACTTCCCTTTTCCGTGTCGAACTTGGATTGCGCTTTCCTTTTCCTTGCCGGACTTGGACTCCTTGTCCAAGACGGATTTGGATTCCTTGTCCTAGACGGACTTGGATTCCGCCAGGCACGCACTGCCGCCGCACGCACTGTTGCTGCCGCATGCACTGTTGTTGCCGCATGCGCTGTTGCTGCCGCATGCGCTGTTGCCTTGCACCAGCGCCGCACTCGGTCCCACCGATGCTTCCGCTTGTAGCCATCATTGCCGAACCATGCCTACTCATGGTTCGGACTTGTTTGCCGAACATTGCCACCATGTGCCGCCACCCTTGGTGATGGTGCTCGGACCACCAGCTTTCAATAGCACCCTGCCTTGCCCCGAAGGTGCCAAGGCCTCAAGCCGCACGCTGCATGGGCACCCCGCATGGGCATGCCGCATAGGCACACCGCATGGGCACGCGTATGGGCATGCGCATGGGCATGCCGCGTGGGCACGAGCATGGGCACGCCGCATGGGCACCCCGCCCGTGGGCGCTTCAAGGGGGTACTGCCCCCTATATATGTCTTATGAAGATTTTCCAACCTGACTGGAGTAAACACAACCCTTTGCAGAACCAGTTCTTCCACCCGTGTGCATTTGCCTTGCCAAAAGGCAACCCATGCACCAAACTGCTCACCGAAGGCATTGCCTTAACACTTCGTTGCCCAAGTCGTGCGTCCAACTTCGCCTAAGTCAGAAAATCCCTTAAGGCAAATCCAACCTTGGAATGTCCTTCCCACACTTGAATGCCATTCCACTCATGAATAAGATTCCAAGTCCTGAATGTCTTTCCACCCGAATAACATTCTAAGTCTCGAATGTTATTCTAAGGCATAGCATGCCTTCCCCATGCCCATGCCAATGCCACCAAGGCAGGACATGCCTCCCCATGCCCCGTGCCGCCGTGTCAAGTTATAAAGGGTCTAACAGCAGGACATGCCTCCCCATGCCCCAGTGCCGCCGTGTTAAGTTATAAAGGGTCTAACACCAAGCCACATTGGGCACCTTATTGGGACACATTTGAGTCATTATTCAAGGCCATGTTTGGTCACTTCCTTAGACCACTTTATGGTAGGAGTTTTGACATATTCTTGGTCTATGCCTTAGGGCATTTGGGGCCCATTTGGGCCATTATTTCAAGGCATATTAGAGACATTTTGGGGCTATCTTGGAGGCCATGCTTGAACATGACTTAGATTATTTTTTACCATTGGTTGGAGAGAGGCATTTGATTGGTATTTGAAACCCATCTTGGGTGAGTCTAGTTAGCAAATTTTCATTATTAATTTTGGGGAAACATGGAGAAATTAATATCTAATCAACTAAATTCATTTAAGTATCTTTTATGAATTCTTTTTAATTCATTTCCATTCACTCCCTGGGTTTTGGAAATTCGGGGCGTAACATGCAGCGCATGCATGCCTCTTTATATGTGGTTTCTCCATCGCCTTTTCTCTCTCGCTTTCTCTCTCTTTCTCTCTCTCTCTCTCTCTCTCTCTCTCTCTCTCTCTCTTTCCCCCCTCTCTCTCTTCTGTTTTCCTTTTTCTTTTGTTTTTATTGCAAGATATTTTTATAATATATATATATATATATTACACCACCACACACTTACTCACATCCATTCACACACACAGTCGACACTTACCACACACACACACACCTCCCATGCATATATATATATAGATATATATTCTGATATATGTGTATATGTATATATATATATATATATATTCTACACACACACACACACTTTATTTTTATATATTTAACACACACTCACACATATATGTTGTGCATACACATACACATACACATACACATACACACACTTGTACGCATCACACACACATATATCATATATATATATATATATATATACTATCATATATATGCATATATATACTATCACATATACGTATATGTACATACCATCACATATATATATTCATACATATATATATATATACATGTATGTGTATATATCTATATATACCCGTCGCTCTGTTCAGGTATTTATTCGAACACTCGGGCTTTTCGAAGCTTAAACCGGACTAAAATTTAAATATCGTAAAATGAACCCTAATGTCTCGATGTCACTGCAATTTGTTCAGGTGATTTTGGGTCAGGGTGTTATATTACTAATCAATTTCATAATTATTCTGACACATCATCAATGAATTACCTATCTGACCTTAGCCAATGTTGACAATTTATCAAATTATCTTTTATGATTTTCTAGGTCAGTACAATAAGGCTCTGTATGCTAAGTGGTTTTTCAACAAAAAGCTTGAAAATATTTTTGAGAACTAGAAGATATACTATAAAACTCCTGCAGTCAAAAAGTTTCACACATTTTATCATATAGCCCTTTATATAGTTTAGGGTAATTCTTGATAAAATCAAATTTTGAAAAACTGGGAAAACCTTAACTCTCGCTAGGTTATTCGAACAATAAGCGAATGACTTTGTTTCAAGTTATGCTATTTTGATCCTCCTTAAGCTTGTTTGAATAACCAAGAAAATGACCTCCACTATTTTCACCTTGAAACTCTTGCCATTAAAAGGTCGTTCAAATGACCTAGTCAACGACTAGGTGAACAACCTTTATGATTTTTAATATTAAAACCATATAAGAGGTGGTTCGAATGAGCTATAGAAAGACCAAGTAAACGAGCATCACTAAAAATAAGTATTTAAACAATGTGGGTTGTTTGAATAACATGGTGAACGACCAGGTGAATGACTTCTACTAATTTTTGAAAATAATGCCTACTCATCCACTTTTTGCCTCAATTGATTTGCAATTATGCTTGATGATTATTTTTCACAAGGCTTAAGTAATATTCGACACACGAGGACTTATACTCAACAACTTCATTATAACTCATTTTATATGTTTACAATATTGGACTATGTTGGCGAATTGGAGTACCTGATAAGATAGTTTCAAAATCAAGTCAAAATTGACTGGATATTATATTTCGATGCCTATTTTTGAAATATGAAGTCCGTTGTGTCAAATGTAGACTTTAAAATTTTCTTATTTTTTATGTCTTATCCTAGCCTAGGTAACACTTAGGTTTATTTTACACACGACTATTATGAATTCAACCTCATACTAGAAGAAGGTAATTTAAAATTGGGGTTGTTACAACATTCCTCCAAAATTTAGAAAATTTTGCTTTTTATCAATATTTTTCAAAGTTTTATAAATTGGTAGTTATATGCCAAAATTTTCATATTTTCACAAGAATCTCCCTCAAAAATCTGATTCTTACATTTTTCCTCTTAAGTCAATAAGCTGGTATGAATGAGTGAACCAACGATGTAAAAGGAAATATTGTAAAAATAGTTAGAAAAATGATGCTGCACTTTTTGGTCAGTAGGGGCTCTGATCTTCGTCGCCTGTGGAACACTCAAAGAAAATGATCAGAGGGCCACTGGGTTGGCTCCGGTGGTAGCCGCTCCGATGATGAAGTAAATAAAACTGAATTGAAAGACTGTAATTGAGAGTATTTGAATGAGCATGAATAAAAAATGTACCTTAGGACTTTATTTATAGGTTATGGATTTCCTAAGTTGATTAGGATTTGGAGCCGTGAAAGTAGGGATTCGATCATTAGAGAATGGCAGTTACAATGTTGGACACTGCACTTGAATGGTATCTGAAAATGGCAGTTGTAACACCCCGACCCTGATTAAGTAATGATTAGTTACTAATCATTTATCTGAACCAAACATAAAGAATAATTAAGAAGCTAACCTAATTAGGAGTTGACCAGAAGAAACGGCGTCAAAAAATAAGTTACAGAATAAAAGTTAAGTAGGAAATAGTGAAACTGCATTAATGCGCAGCCAAACAGGGCCTAAGCCCGAAATATGGGAAAAAAGGACCAAAAAATGTGGCCAAGAGGATTTGATCCCTTGACCAAACTGGGCAGAATCTGTTTTACCAAAAAAATTACCATCTAGGCTAGGAGCACTTTTGTGTATATATGTGCAAAGATATATATTTAAATACCATTCAGAATTGGCCATTCCCTAAAGTGGCCAATGGACAAGCATGCAACACCTCAGCATGCATCATCCTAAGCCCTAGCCATCATGCCCCTCACCCCATGATTACACCTCCCTCCCTACCAAATTGCATGCAAAATAATCATGCATTTGGGGAGATGAAAGGGCAAGAGAAATGTAAGATATGTATATCTCCATCTATGCATTCTCCATATATGCAGATCTGCCATTTAGAGAGTGTTGATATACTGTTTATAGAGAGAGAAAGTGGTGAGAGAGAGAGAGAGAGTGAGAGATACACAAGGGTGTACATTGGAAATCCATTGGAGGAAGCTAGAGATTGGAATTGAAGGGCTGCACGACTGGGGGAGGATCCAATCCAGCTCTTGAAGCTTCTGCTTGAGCACAACCAGTGAGGAAACCACTGTACACGTGAGTTATTCAAAAATTTTTTGGAAATTCTCTTGAATTTAAGCTACTGTTTTATAGCTTTGCAGGACTGTTAATGCATGTGTAGTAATTTAACAATGAGAACTGAGATGTTTACGGGTGATTTGAACCTATAAAACTACCCCAGAACACAAAACTGTGAAAATCGCCATTGATGAACCTTGAGGTTGCAGGTCTGATCCGACCTCAACCAACCGAGCTTTTGAGGGTTGAAACATGAAATAGGACATCTTAGGATCTTGGAAAACCCCAACCGCGACCTAGAAACCTAGGTTTAAACCCCCAAAAATGGCATTATTCTTTTCGGCCCAAATATGGATTCTTTGATTTTGACACTTAAACCGAAATTGTTGAGTTGGGAATTGAAGTGCATGTTGTAAGGGTTGCAGAGGATCAAACCTCGTCCAAAATGATGAAGGAATGAGGCTGTATGGGCTGACTGTAATTTTCCACAATAATCGGCTAGAACAGTCCCCTATTGTTGATTGTGATGCTTGAAATCGATGCCAAATGGACGATATTACTCCTAGAAACATTTTGGAAAGAAAACCAGTGGGAATCGCTGCATGAAAACCTACGAATTAGGAGAGAAAATTCTGAAATTTTCTAGGGCAACAGTGGCCCTAGACGGGTGGGGACGATGAACAGTAACGGGTTTGGATCGGGTCTTCGGGTCGGGCCCCGACCCGAATAAAAAGGATATAAACCGAACTTAAACTACGTCGTTTTGTTACTGTTAAATTTAAAATTAAATTGTAGGGCTGACGTCAGCCTGACGTCAGCACATTACCTTGAACCGGTTAGAACCGGATTGGACCGGTCTGGTTCAGTCGCATGCTGACTGAACCGTTTGGTTCAGTTACAAGCTTTCTAGAAATTACGAAACAGCCCCAACAGTTTTAGGAAATTTAACTCTGGCCCAATTTTTGGAATTTTAATTCATTTATACCCCTGATAAATTAATAAATAATAAATTAAATTATTTAATTAATTTATTAATTAAATAAAAATGACCAAATTACCCCTAGGTCATAAATAAGTCAAACGGAGTCCGAATAAATCAAATGAATAGTGTATTTTCACTATTTCAAGCATTCTGGACTCAATGGCAGAGTCCAATTCAGAAAACCAAGTCCCGAAAAATACAAACACGTAGGTATAAATGACTGTATTGCCCCCAATATGCCCGACGTCCAAATAAGGCGAGTTATTAGTGCATTCTTATTATCTCGACACTTCTGAGATCAACGGTGAGGTCCGGTTCACGAGACGGGACTCCAAAAAATATGACGCGCGAAATGACCAAACTACCCCTAAGGTACCCGAAGCCCAAATGAAACTAAAAGATAGTCTATTTTGACTATGTCGGACATTCCAAACCCAACGGTGAAGTACATAACACCAAAATAGGTACTGAAAATTTAGTCACGTGAAAAATAAAACTCATCAAGTCACCACAAGTTGACTAGTAAGACCAATCCTAGGAAGTTAGGATACGTCAGGCCTAAAATTAAATGAAAGAGCATGAATAGGTAACGATTTAAGGTAAATGCGAAGTTAACGAGTTCTTTATAATTTTCTTAGGAAATACAAAGGAAAGGGAAAAGCCCACCAGTAGTGCAAACCCGGGGAATCAAGGTGAGTAACCTCACATTTGAAGTAGAGATTTAATTCCACGGATTTGAATGATGTTTTAAATATCAAATTATGTCTTTACATAATTCCGTTTTAATTATTCTGTTATGACATGCTTCTTGAATAATTTACTACTGTTCTTTGAGATATATTTCAGCATGTCTAAAATTTCGATTTCAAATGTTATTATATATCCTGAATTTACATGTTTCACGTATTTCAATACCCTATCATGAGATTATGAACTGTATGTTTTGAATGCTTTTAAATGCATCCACACGAAGGAATTATGTGTTAAATGCTTTTAAATGCAAGATAAATTGTGCATAAGCACCACGGATTTCTATCGGGTTTCTTAGGAACCCAACTATGATACGAATAAATGCCAGGTAGCAGGATCTAATCCCCCAGGCATATGAGATATCTCCACGAAAAGTAAAATGGGAATCTGGTTCGAAACGGATTCTGTTAATGAAAGTGATAAGGTGTGTGTTGAAAATGGAAGCAGGCTTTTTCCTCATTTTCACCATGCATATTTACCTGATTTGAAATTCATATACTTTATTTCGAAAGTACAAGTTAGCTTGAATACTTTAATGTTTCAAAGCCATTGTTTAAAGAATGCATGTACTCTATGTTCCAAGTATACAAGCAATTGGTAGTGAGTATTTTACAAAATTCTCACGTGCGAAACCACTACCAATTGAAACCCATGACAGATGTTAGAATTACTCACTGGGCTTCTCGAAGCTCACCCCATTCCCTAACATTTTTCAGGTGATGACGATGGGTGGACCCTTGCCCAATTTGGGGAGAAATGATAGGCAGCTCCATTAGGATTCTGGAGATATTTTGGGAAGTATTAGGGCCTATGGTTGGTCGAATTTTGATGTCGTACTTTTGAACAATTATGTATTTAAGCCCAAGAGGCAACCAAATATGTACTTAAGCCCTTGAGGTATTCGAATATGTATCATGTATAAGACTTTAAGTTTTAGTATGCTCTGATGTGATTATTCATGTGTACCGCTATGAAGAGCGACAGTACCGGACAGCTGTGCGAAAGTTTTTAAACAGATTTTTAATAAAAAAAAAAAGAAAAAAAGAAAAGGGTTTTCACGCTTCCGTAAATCAAGGCCGCACCGCTATCCGATACCATCGCCTATGTTTCGCTTTGCCTCAGGCTCCCGGGCCTGAAGGCTGGCGGTCGCGATCTGAGATCCGCACAGGGTGGGTTTCGGGTCGTGACAGCAGTTTCCTTGTTGAATATTGTTTCCTTATCCTTAGCTCGGTAAGGTGCTTAAGGTGGCAATAAGTTCGGAACCCTCTTGTGAGTGTTCGTAGTACCTTCCGAACTCAAGGTGAGTTTGAGCGTTGAATAGGCTGTCGATCTATAAGCTTGAAGATCATATGTTTAAACCTGCTTTAGATGGATAAGCTCTGGGTGCTCGGTAGGCACACGTGTCATATGGAGATTGGTCTGTCAGTTTATGGCCTATCAACTACTCCTCCCGAGCCTTAGTTTAGCAATACGCGTAACTAAGGCTGAGGGTTTCCTCAAAGCCACGCGTTTTGTCCTTTCGTTTCCCGAGATGATCATTTGATGTGACATTCATTACGCAGCCCATCATTTGGGCTTTCGAGGCCATCATTGCCTCCAACTGTCATGACGGTTCGGCTAGTTGGGTCTCTTCTGCGAACCTATATAAGGGGGGAAGGGGTACATGTACACCATTCCCTTCATCATTTCACTCCAAATATTGTGCCGCCATTGAATTAGAGCAACCAGTGAGCATTTGAGAAAATCTCTGTCGCTTGAAGCTTCCATCTCCAATCATCCTCAAGTTTGGTCTGTTTCCTTTTAAGTTTGTTTTCTTCCTCTTTTCTCTTTGATTCCTCTTCTTCCCCTTTGTTTATCATTTGTTGTTTATAATGTCGGCCTCTGACGCAATGTCGGGCTTTGGCCAGGGCACAAGAAGCTCTTCGGAGTCGACTGTGCCAACCCAAACCCCCATACCAGACCGTAGCCTTTCTGGTAGTAACGAAATTAGGTCAATAGGATCTCCTTCTAGCCCTAGCATTAGGATTCTTGACACTTTTATTCAACCTAGGAATAGAATGGGGGAAGCCTCTGGTAAGCCCTCCTAAAGGAAGGAAGGACAGAGAGCCGTAACTCCAGCTATGTTAGATGATCTGAGGGAGTCCTTTAACTTCCCAAAAAATGTCACAATTAGGGCTCCTAGTTCCATAGATCGCCCCTCTAACGTCTGTGAGGGTGAAATTTGGTATATCACGCATGGTTCGAGATGGGGCCGAGACTCCCTCTGCCTCCTTTAGTTGTCCAGTTCTTCAAATGGTTCAATATTTGTCCTACCGACCTCAATCTTAACAATTGGAGGCATTTGCTAGGTAGGGCATCAGAATGGTGTCGAGGTGACCCTTGACTTGATCCGTAGCAATAAATGGATCTAAAGTACATGAGGTCGGAAGGCCTCTTCTACATGTCTTTTGACAAGAGGTTCAGACCTGTAGAGACATGGAAAATCGAGGATAAATTTTTTGTTTTGACAATAAGACTATAGCACCCTGAGCCGAGACGTGGCACGTGAATCGAGATAGGTCGAGTCGAGTAATGTGAAATCCTGAAAATCCGACAGGATGCGGACTATACCTCAACCTAAGAAAAATTAGGTTATGTAATATTAATGATTTAAAATAGCCCGAATACGGTAAGCCATGACGGGCTTTAATACTCTCAGGTATAAGATGGCATATACTCAGAAAATAGATAACCCGGCCGATTGAGTGCCGAGAGGGACAAATGGACCGATACGAATAATTGATTATGAAAATCTTGCAAAAATAAATAAGTCATTAACGGGGACCTAATGTTAGCAAAATAAATTCCCGGCTTTATTGGCAAGTTGTAATTTAATATTTTATGAAATAAAATATGAAACTGATACAGCAAAATAATTATGCAGATGATATAAATATAAAATGAATTATTAATGGAGTCCCACAATTAGAAAAATAAATAATGGCGATACCGAGTCCCGGCTTTAAGCTAAATTTACTAGCATCTTGTAATGTAATATTTTATGAAATAAAATATTCAATAAATATTAAATAGTGGTGTGTGCATTTATTTATTCTGTTGATTTAATTATTTATTTATTTTTTTGTTATTGAACGAAATGGGTAGCATACATGTGTGAGGTGTTGTATATGTATGTATGTTCATGTATATATATATATATATAGTATTATATACCATACGGGTGCATGTGTTTAAATGCATGTATGCATGCATGAGATGGGTGTATTGCCGTGTGCATGTGCGTGTGAGTATGGATATATGTGTGATGTGTTGCAAGTATGTATGTGTAGTAAATTATGTGTATATGATACATTTAAATATATATATATATATATTATTGTGTGTGCACTGTTGTGCTACGGGTGTGTGTGTGTGTGCCAGTCGTGTATGTGTGTGTATAATATAATATATATAGGTAGAAAACCAACTTGCAAGAAATGCATTTAATGCATTCTGAAAAGGGAGGGGAAGAAAAGAGAAGAAGTCAGAGATAGGGGAGGGGCTGTAGGCCTGGACAGTGGCGTGAGAGGGTGGATATAGCCATGTACATAGGAGTGTGTTCGTGGGGTGAGGAAAAGAGATAGAAAGAAAGAGAAACAGAGAAGAGAGAGAGAGAGAGAGAGAGGAGTTCTTGAAAGAAGGAAAGAGATCTTGGAGCTTGGATCAAGGGTCGGAACAAGAGAGAGGATAGAACCTGTAACCAGAGGGAAAAATCGAAGAGTTGGTAAGCCATATCCTATTCTGTTTTTTCCAAGTTTTTAGTGTATTGTTACCTTTGAATTATTAGGTCCTGTCAAGCATGACAAATGGAGCAAAACACAAAAAGAATCAAGAAAAATAGTTGAAAAATCGAAGGAGAAAACAGTAGTTGCAGGTTTAACAATAAACTCGGTTTTGATGGGTTTTAATACGTGAAGCTTCGTTATTTTTATGAGGAAGTGTTCCTCTTAGGTGCAAGAAAATTTGGGATTTAAAATGGGTTTAAAACGGTGTGGAAAATAGGCTTAAAAATGGAGGATAACAAGTGGCCGAAAAACCACCTGCTCGACCGAAAATCTGGGTTTTTCAAGTTGGAAACCAAGTAGAGGTGAGGTTCAAAACAGTCCTAATAAAATCCGTAGCGTCTTAGGACTAAGTCGGTGCAAAAATATGTGAAAATCGGACGTCGAAACACTAGAAAAATGAGAGGGAATGGTGGCAGTCCAGTGATTGGCCGTAACCGTGGCCGGGAGAGAAGACCGGGGAGGGTGACCGAAAAATCGGGACGAAAGGGGGGCGCTTGGGCTAGTGAGTTGGGCTGATTGGGCCTCTCTTGTTTTAATTGAAAGAGGAACCCTTGGGCTTGTTGTCATGGGGTTTAAGAAGGGAGATTGAGCCGATTTTAGTTGGGCCCAATGGGGGAACAGAAAGAAAAAAAGAAAAATAAAAGAAAAATAAAAGGGGAAAAAAAGGGGTGGGATACGTGGCTAAGAGGGATCGAACAGGGGACCTGAAGGAGAGGAGGCCAAGACTTAACCACTGGGCCACGCATGCCCTTGTGGTTATAACCTGAACCAAACATATATATTACATATTAAATAAAAACAAAAAAAAAATATATAAAAGGTGCAGTGCACCTGGTGGGACTCGAAGGCAATATCTATTAGGAGGGAGGTGACACGCTGGCCAGCGTGCCACCCATTTCATCCGGTATTTTTATGCACACTAAATATACATATGTCATATTAAGTGGATTTAATTTAATTAAAATTATTTAATTAAATTAAATAGTCAAAAAATGTTCGGAATCCAAATATGACAAGTCATATATGTTTTCTTACTATCTTGGACCTACTAAGACCAACGGTGAGGTCTATGACGTGATACGAGGTCCCAAAAAATAAAAGACCCGTGGAGCCCTTAAAAATTACCAAAACGCCCCTGAGTCAAACGCGGTCAAACGAACCCCGATTTGAGTAAACAAATAGTGAAATCTTATTATCTCGAACATTCCAAACTCAACCATGGAGTCCGATTTACAAGGAGAGGTCTCAGAAAATGAGAAACCGTGAAAGTGCAAGAATGACCATTTTGCCCTTTTTAGCCCGGATGTCCAAATTAAATTCCGCGAAAGCCCAAACCTATTTTCTTCGACGTTTCGGACACAATGATAGAATTTATTCTAAAAAAAATAGAAACTTATAAATTAAAGACATAAAATTTGATGAATTGCATAATTCAAGTGGCAATAAACTGAGTTACGTTTTATGATTTTAGGGACACCGAAAGGCAAGGAAAAGGTGGTCTAACTTCTACATCATTACTATTAGATCTACTACACTACTAGTGCGACTTCTTGGGATGAGGCAACCATCAGGTACGGTGTTTTGCTAATGTAAGAAGTGGGGTTAAGTTTAGGGACATTTCATGGGTGAATTGAATGATGCATATGCTTAACTGTTGTTGGGAATTATTCAGATCGTGATTATTTGATGACTTGAGATTTGGTTGCTTATGTGTTTTGTATTTCTTATATTTTTGAGAATTCGATGAAGTAATGAATGAGAACTGTTACTATATGATTGGATTGATGACATGGGTGTGACATGGTGCTTGCATGGGTGCGTCATGCATACTGTTCTTGTAATGCATTAATGATATTGCATGGCATATAGAGATAAATGTACACTTACACATGCCACGCCTTAGCTTTGCTTCTTGCATTAGCATTGCATTGTACCACAGTTGAGCTGACCCATTCGTGGGCAACATTTTTCAGATGACACTCCAGGCACCTAAGACTTGAGGAAGTCTCACAGAGTGGAGGAGACCCCAACTTAGAAGGATATTTGGCCCGTGAGGCATGTATTATGATGTACGGGCTTAAGCCCGAATGATGTATTATATGTGTATTGACAGAAGTGAATGTAAGTCAAGTTGAACATGTTAGATTGTCCTTTATTTACTTTATATTTTATTTACTTTCTGTTCGTTCAGTCGCGCCTCGGGTTCGCGAGAATTCGGGGCTTGACAAGACCCCTATCTTCAGTGCCAACTTCCAACAAGACTTGAAAGAAATGGTATTTCTTCGTAGGAGGAGGATGGGAGATGGAGGACTTTGAGGATCAGATCTCAACATTCCCCCGAAGTACTGGGTTTAAGGGTGAGACCCCCTTCTTTTTGTAACAATTATGCATCTGTTTATGCTTTCACTTCTAAACTGTTTATCTAACCATTGTGTTCATATTTTCTGTGCAGACAAGAGTGCTTGAAAGAGGTCAATCTTCACGGTTGATCTTCAGGACAAGTATCGTCAGCTCCTACAGACCAGCAACTGGGATCACACAATCGTCATTACTCTAAAGAATCTGATGGCTGCAGATCAGAATAAGGGTTGAGCGAGGAATTTAAAAAAGTCCTTGCCTCACCAAGTGGGCCCCTGAGAGGAAGAAAGTGGGGGAGACCTCCTCCCTAGTTGAGCCTCCTCCTCAAGAAAAAAGGAAGAAGCTTTGCTCTAACTCCCTTGCCCAGGCTCCAGCCAAAAAGGGGGTCATCATTGCCGAGCCTCCCCCTATTCCTGTGCCTAAAGTGCTGAAAAGGGGTAAAGGGAGGGCAGCCTTTGATCCCTCCCAAATGCCCGATGGGTATTTGCTCGCGAAGTAGGCCTTCGACGAGTTCTGGATGGCTGACCCAGACAGATACAAGGGGCAGAAGGCGGGGAAGACTATTATAGAGCTAATGTCTCTCCAACTGAAGGTAGCTCATGTGCTTTCTTTCTTTATCCCTTTTTTTTTGTTACTGTATCTGTTCTAACTTGTTTAGTTTCTTATTTTGTAGACCATGCATGGCCTTGCTGCCCTTATGGATTTCGCAATAGATCCAGAGGTGGTTAATGGCCTCTAAGACGAACTGGATGAGGCCAGGCTTCAGTTAGGGACGGTTGAGTCCAACGCTTCTACTGTAGAGGAGAGGCTAAAGGAAGTGGCGAACTCTGTGCAGATCTTGGAGTCTGAACGGGACTCCCTGGCTTGAAAGTTAGAAGAGCTTCAAAAAGAGTTTGATGACTTCTGAGCAAGCTTTATTCAAAAGACCAAGGATGTCGTTGAATCTGCTAAATCCCAGACTGAAGGAGAAATGAAAGCTAAGGTCGAAGAGATGGGTATGGAGCTGATGGATCATGGTTCCAAGACTTTCAAAGCCAAGCTTCAAGTGAAATACCCTTGATCTTGATCTGACCGGGGTTGAGGATATTGAGGTCCCTTCAGCTCAGGGTGACGAAGGTGAGCCTGCCCCGGCCGATCCTCCAACAGCAGCTTAGGACTTTGTATTTTTCTTTCTCCTTTTTGAAATGATGTACTCTTGAATTATTTATCAATGAAGATCATCTTTTGTTCAGAACTTGAGTGTCTCTTACTTTTTCGAATAGAAATACTTGTAGATTTTGTATACTGTTGTGGATGAGAATTGGTTTGTCAAGTAGACTTCAGCACTATTCTAACCCATCACTGTAGTATAAGCTTGGACTCCAGCCCTTTAAACTTTAAACCTTCCCTTTAATTTTCCAAATAAGCATGAGCTGAATGATGTCCTCTGATCAGAAAAACATGTAATTGAACAAATCTCTTTTAATCAGAACTTCAGTCTCTAAGACTGATAATAACTGAGCAAGAAGATGTGATGATAATTGGACCAGAACTGGGACTGTAATTGAACAAGAAGACTTGTAATGATAATTGACCAAATCCACCTATAACCAGAGCTTCTGTCCACCAAGACTTAATAACTGACCTGGAAGACTTGTAATGGTACTTAAACAAATCTTCTGTTACTAAAACTGATAAAAATTTAGCAACAGAACTTGGTAATAAGAAGACTTGTAATGATAATTGAACTAGAACTGGCTAGAAACTTGAGCTGATTAATTTGAACCCAAGAATTAATGATGATTAATCTCCCTTGTAAGATACTTCAAGCCTTATAACTCTTGCACAGGCTGCAAGGTTTTTAGGGGTCTGTACATTGAGATGGACCAGACCTATAACTCTTGCGCATGCTGCAAGGTTTTTAAGGGTCTGTACATTGAGATGGACCAAACCTATAACTCTTTCACAAGCTGCAAGGTTTTTAGGGGTCTGTACATTGAGATGGACCAGACCTATAACTCTTGCACAGGTTGCAAGGTTTTTAGGGGTCTGTACATTGAGATGGACCAGACCTATAACTATTGCACAAGCTGCAAACTGCAAGGTTTTTAGGGGTCTGTACATTGAGATGGACCAAACCTATAACTCTTGCACGGGCTGCAAAGTTTTTAGGGGTCTATACATTGAGATGGACCAGACCTATACCTCTTGCACAGGCTGCAAGGTTTTTAGGGGTCTGTACATTGAGATGGACCAGACCTATAACTCTTGCATAAGCTGCAAGGTTTTTAGGGGTCTGTACATTGAGATGAGAACACTTTCGGGAGGTGTTTTATGCAAGAAAAAATCTTTATTGATAATATTTTCATAAGTGTTCTACATTCCATGGTCTAGGTATGGGTTTCCCAGCTAAGTCTTCCAACTAATATGTGGTAGGTCTGACAATCTTTGTTACCCTGTAAGAGCCTTCCCAGTTAGGTGACAGCTTTCCCATAGTAGGATCCTTAGTGTTTGGGAACACTCTTCTTAGGACGAGATCCCCAACTTGGAAACTGAAGGGCTTTAGCCCTAGCTTGGAGCCATTGGCCATCCTGTGTTGATATGCTTCCATCTTGATTCTAGCTTGATTTCGCTTTTCTTCAAGTAGGTCTAAGTTCTCTACGAGCTACTGATCATTAGCCCCTTGGTTGAAAGCTTCCGTCCTCAAAGTAGGCATACCGATCTCAACAGGAATTACTACTTTCGAGCCATAGGTGTCACGACCCGAAACCCACCCTGTGCGGATCTTGCATCACGACCGCCACCCTCAGGCCCGAGGACCCTTGGGCGAAGGCTCACATAGGCAACGGTATCGAATAGATGTGCGACATGCGTTTTGCGGAAGCGTGAAAAACTTTTTCTTTTTCTTTTCTTATTTTTAAATTACGCACATCCGTCCGGTACTGCCGCTCCATACATAACATACATGGTTACACATTCAGAGTTTAACTAAAACTTAAAGACTTATAACATTAATACAATACATGTTCGGTTGCCCTGAGGGCTTATTACATATTCTTACATTGTCTACTAATACAAAATGTACTACTAGAGTTCATAGGTTCCTCAAAAGAAACTACTTAAACATATCTTCCCAGAAACAGCTAGACTCATCACCATCGTCCTCGAGACCCTGTCTGCTGTGAATCACCTGAAAGGGGGGTCCGAACAAAGTCCGGGTAAGCTAATCTAAGCTTGTGAGCAATTCCAGTATTCGTCATGGGGTTTTCAATTAGCAGTGGTTTTTAGTACATAAGAGTTTGTAAAATAATCACCGCCAATTATTCGTATACTTGAATATAGAATATATGCATTCCTTAAAAACATGTAGCTTTGAAACATTTAAAGTATTCAAGCTAAACTTATACATATGAACTTCAAAACATATAACATATCATGTATTTCTTAAATAGAGTATATAAAACTCAAAACATATGCACATTGAAAATGAGGGTAAAAACCTGCTTCCATTTTCAAATCATTTGTCATCTTATTACTTCCATTAGTGGAATCCGTTTCGAACCGGACTCCCATATTACTTATAAATGGAGATATCTCATGCATAGGGGATTAAATCCTGCTACCTGGCATTTTATAGGGCAATTGAGTTCCGTATAACCCAAAATCCTGCCTATTTTACAAGGCAACTGAAAACTCAGAATCCTGTCTAAGTGCTTATGCACCATTCATCTTGCATTTTAAAATACATTTAACATATGAGTATATCAACATAGATATTTCTCGTGAGTACTTTAAAACATAACATTCATAACTTCGTGATAAACATTCGTATACTTGAAATAAGCAAATTCAGAATATTTAACAATAATTGCATTTTAACTAGACATGCTGAAAAGTATTTGAAGGAAAAACTGTTGCAGAAACCAATCACTGAGCATGTCACAATGGGGTTATAAAACAGAACAATTAAAAACTGAATCATGTAAACACTGAATTTGGAATTTCAAACCATTTCATATCTTTGCATTTAAAACCTTTTCAAATCCATGGAATTAAATCTCCACTTCAAATACAGGGTTACTCAACTCGTGCTCCTGGTTTCGCTCTATTTAGATGTCCTTTCCTTTGGCTTCTCTCAACCTATCATAATTTATGAAAGATTGCATGAATCTCATATATACTTGTTCAACTTAAAATCTTACCCATATCCAGATTGTGCAATTTCAGATTCTTAGCTACATCATAGACTAGTTATTCATGTACTTAATGATAATAGTGTTACCTGTGGAGCCATTCTTGCAGCGTTTCAGTGTCTTCTTGTTTCTTAATTTTTTTCTCTGCCAGTTGTTCCTTGGTTATGGTATTGTACATGAAGGGGCTAACAGAGACCACTTCATTTGTTTTGGCAATTCGAATATGCTTCTGAATTACCTGGAGTTGCCTTTGCAGCTTCTCCCGGAAGACTTGTTATTTTGGGTCATTTGCTATCTGAGCCCTTGTCATGATTGGAAGAATTTCTCGTTTTTGGTTCATTTTCGTGTCTATTTAATTCTCTGCCTAAAACACAATTTAACGTGTCAGGAAAATAGATTTCTACCATTATACTCTTCTGGTAACTCCATTAACTTTAAATTCAAGTTATTTACTTCATATGTTTACGTGTCGTGTCTTTTCGTATTTCATTTTCTCATATATGCCTTAGTATTAGTACTTTGGCATTACTTTAATTTATAGTCATCTGACAGATTCTATTCATCAAATTTTATGTCTTTTTATTTTAGACATTTCTTTTGGTCGGATAGACTCTACCATTGAGTCCGGAGTGTCGAAGAAAGTCGGTTTAGGCTTTCCTAACATTTAATTCGGACTGTTATATGTAAAAGGACAAAATGGTCATTTACCGTTTTACGTGTCATATTTTTCTGTACTTCGTTTCAAAATTGGGACTCCATTATTGAGTCCGGGATGTCAAAGAAAGGCAATTTAGACCTTTCCTGCTTTTAATTTGACTTTTGAGGTACTAGGGGTAATTTGGTCATTTTACCCCCTTACGTGTCTTTATGTTCGGGATCTCATCTCGTGTCGTGGACCTCACCATTGGACTCAGAAGGTCCGAGATAGTAAGAATACACTAATAACTTGTTAATTTTAGGCAAAGGGTATTTTGGTCATTTACCCCTTTATGTGTCTTTATTTTTCGGGCCTCGTCTAGTAAAACGGACCCTACCATTAGTCTCAGAATATCTAAAATAGTAAGGATACACTATTCATATGTTTAATTTGGACTTCATTTGCTCTATTTATGACCCAATGGTAAAATAGTAATTTTACTTATTTATTAAATAATTAAATTAATTATTTAATTATTTTTTAGGGGCTTAATTGCATAACATTTCCCTCAGTTGGGCCATAGTAGAGTTTCTCAGAAACCTTGGGGTCAATCCGTAATAAGGAAAAGGTTTGGTTTATTTAGTTTTTAATTAACTTAGAAAACCAAAGGGTTCGGTCCCAAACCAAGTGAACCAGTCCGGTCCATTCGTAAGCCAACCGGTTTATCCGGTTTTGTGCGTGTTTCTGACGTCATGATGACGTCAGCCCTATCGTTTTAAAGATTTTAAAACCTTATGAAACGCTGTCGTTTCATTTATTCGGTGGCAAGCCCAGAGGCTGCCACGCGTCCGAGTCGACTCAGCCTCATTTTAAAAACCGAGTTGACCCATCTTCTTCTTCCCCACGTCGACTACGACTGAAAACCCTAATTACAGTTTTTCATTTCCTTCGATTTTCGTGACTTTTTACTCAGTTATTTCTCACTGTTTTGATTCCAAAACATTCCTAAGGTACAAACGACCAACTTAGCATTCATTTGGGAGTTCAAAACTGAACTCTTTATTTCGGTTTTAAGCTTGATAATCCGAACTGTAATTCGGTCGTAAATGTTCATTTCTTGTTCATTTTTCATGAGGTTGGTCTTGTTTTGATCCTTAGTTCAAGGGGTTTCATTCCCCATTCGTAAAAGTGGGTTTGACATAGAGTTTAGAGGTTTGGGTTTCGAACCCGTAACCTGTAACTCGATATTTGAGGGTCGATTCTTGAGCTTCGTGATCGCGTATATAGGTTTTTGTGATGCTCACAAGGTCTACTTTAAGTCTCTATACACCAAACACAGTTTGGTGATGATGAAATCAGACCTGCTGTAAGCAAGGTCTTTAATGGCGGTTTGTTCTGGGTTTCCATTTCTTAGGTGTTTTCGAGGCTACATTTCATGCTTAATCATGTCTTAAACATATATTAAACATCATACGTGTATAACAAACTTAAAACAGTTCATATTATGCTTAAAATCTTAGAGAGAGAAACATTAAAACCTTGAATATCTCTTACCTTTTTGGCTACGGTTTTCTCCCTTTCTCTTTCTGGTTTTCCTCCTCTTCTTCTCCTTCAGTTCCTTAGTTCTTTTCTTACAAAACAAGCATGCAATGCATGCTTGTTTCTTTTAAAGAAGAGAGAACCGACTTCTCTCTCTCTCCCTTCTCTCTCTCTCTACAATCTGACTCCATAGCCCTACACTAGCCTTCACATCTCATCAATTTTACTTTTCTCCCATTTAATTTTGTTCTTCCCCATTTCTTACTTTATCATCAAGTTGTAATATATATATATATATATATAGTCACACACCTTCACCGACACACACACACACACTCACTGCACTGTTCACTAGATATTTTGTGTTAATAAACCTTTATAATTTAAATAATATTTTAATTATTTATACATACATACTTATACATGTACATGTGTGTATATATATATATACATACACATATTTGGCTCATATACACTCACATATAGATATTTATATAATAAATATATTTTATCTTGGGTACATGTATTTATAGTTATACATATACTCCCTTTTATACACTTTATAACATACACACACAATACACCATAAAGTGTGTGTTTGTGTGTTCAAATTATTTAATTATAAATATTAATTAATGATTTCATATAAATACATAATTATTTACTTATTAAATTATTTATTCTCTTTGAGTGTAATTATTTTTACACTACTTTTCTTCAATCTCGAAATACGTGTCATATGATCCGGTATCCCGGGTCGGGATATTACAATAGGCACGTGAGAATGGAGTCTCTGAGGTTGGTATTCTCCTTGTGGTTCTGTATGCCCAGAGCATACCAGGGAGTTTTTCAACCCATCTTCCATTAGCTTCTTCCAACCTCTTCTTAAGGGTATCAAAAATTGTTCGGTTAGTAACTTCAGCTTGCCTCGTTGGCCTGGGGGTGCCCTGGTGAGGCAAAATGATGACTGATGTGATATCCCGACCCGGGATACGTCACGTATACCGAGGTAAGGTCGGTTAAAACATGTAACTTGAACGGTAAGATATGTATATCTTAGTATTTTCATGGAAATGAATGACTAGAATGATGGGAATAAATGATCAAGGCTGGGTGACACCCGAGCATCACAGGGCATTGCATCAAAATGCGTGCATGCACGTATTTCCATGCATGCATACGTGAACATAGATACATAGCTTAATTAAAATCAAAGTATGTAAATACGATTTAAAATGGATTTAGACTCCTACATATACATGTATATGCATGTATAAAAGAGATGTATTTTATGTGTATATATGTATAAAATATAATGTATTGTACATATATTATGTGTTATGTATATATATATGTATATATGCATAAGTAATAAAAGGGAAGAAAAGGAAAAAGGGGAAACTGCCTTGGGCAGTATGCAGGTTCACTGCATGTGAGGTGTGTGTGTGTCGGTTGGGTGAAGTGTGTGTGTGTTATATATATATATATATAATATGATATATGTATATATGAGTGCAACACAAGTCTCCCAACCATTTAATGCAAAGGTTGCATTTGGCAGAGGGCATACAGACCCTAGGTCAAGGAAAGGGGCCATAGAAGGGGGAGAAACCGAGAGAGGGAGAGAGAGAAAAGAGAGAGAGGCGGTGGAAACTTCTCTTTATATATATGAACCTATGGGTGTGGGTTTAAAGGCTAAAAGGAGACCAAGGTTGAGAGAACACTTTGGCAAAGAATTCAGGAGCATAAACAGGAAGGTTTTGAGGGTCAAAGTGGGCTAAATCCGAACACCCAGGTAAGCAAGTTTAGTTCTGTTTTTGAGATTTAAAGCATGAAGCTTATATATGATTATAGGGTCTAAACAAGCATGAAATATAGGTTATTTTGCAAAAAGAATCAGGTTAAATGGTTTAGAAACCAAGGAGAAAAACCAAGTTGCAGGTTATAGAGAATAATCGGCCATGTGATATTATATGCATTAAACCTTGTTTAAATCGACCCTAGCATGACCCTATGATATGCAGAAAGCTGTTAGAAGCGATTAGGGGTCAAAACCGTACTTAAAACGCCATGGAAATGAAAAATGTCACTTGGCCAGAAAGTCGGCCGGAGACATTTAGGCTCTATTTCGTGAAGATGGGAAGGGATTTAATGGAAATGGAGAGTGGAATTGGAATCTTTGAGGAAAGGGGAAAAGAATGGCATTCGAAATGGGGGGAAAAATCATCGGAAAACCGGTGACCGTCGCCGGAGAAGGTCACTGTGCACGCCGGAACCCTACCGGAGTTCTGGGGAAGATGACCGAAAAAGCGTGGGGGGCTACCGGGTTAAGTCTAGACCGGATCCGGGTTCGGATCGGGTCGGTACCCGACCGGAAATAAAACGGGGCCAAAGCTGTGTCATTTTGGGTTTTTAATTTAAATGGGATTGGGCTTGTTTGGTTGCATGGATAGTAAATTAGAAATTGGGTTTGGGGGTTATCCAAACCAAGGATAGGATAGGAAATCAGGGTTATTGAAATCCGGTTTTTCAAATGAACTGAACCGTTTGGTTCAAGGGAAGAGTGGACCGGTTTAGGGTTTTTAGGTCTGAACCAACTGGTTCAGACCGTAGCTTTTAGAAATTGTGAACCGGCCCCAAATGTTTTAAAAAATTACACTAAGGCCCAAACAGAAAATTAATTAAATATTAATTTTTACAATAATGCCCCTATTTCAAAATTGGGTCAAACGAAGTCCAAACGATACAAATGAATAGTCAAAACCTATTATCTCAGACGTTCTGAGTCCAATGGTGGGGTCCATTTTATGAGATGGAACCCCGAAGGATAAAATACCGTAAAAATGCAAAATGACCATTTTGCCCTTTTTAGTACACAAGTCCAAATGGAATTCCGCGAAAGCCTAAACCGACTTTCTTCGGCATTCCGGACTCAATGGTAAGGTCTAAAATAGTATTTGAAATACTTATGATAGGAAGGCATAAAATTTGATGAATAGAATCTATTCTAAAATGTATTCACTGATATATAGGGAACTCGAAAGGCAAGGGTTTACTCACGGATTTCTGAGATAGAAGCACAATAGAGGTAAGTGGATCACTTTCTCTTACATGTGGTGTTTCCACAAGCCAAGTTTATTCTTTTACTGCCAAACTCGTACTCTTGAAAGTATTGATATCCTTGTGTTCCACATTTCGATATTTTCTATCTTGTGGACATATCATTGACTGATGTATCACTGTTATCATGTTTCACTGTGCTTTGAAAGCACATATGCTATTGCTATCCACTTTGTGATATTGTTCTATCTCGTGGACATTGCTTGACTGCTATATTCATTGTTATCATGTTGAACCATGCCTTGAAAGGCCTACTGTTGTATCCTTATTGAATGAATGATATTCCATTTTTATACTCTATGGAATTACTATGATCATGACATGTTTATGGACACGGGAGTTGTGCTCAGTCACAACATCCATCTGATGCTATCTGATTGAATGGGACCTACGGGTCAAGTCCGTGAACGGACAAATGACAATTTACTGGAATCGACTGGGGGGTATGCCGGGCCCCAAAAGATCGAGGGTCTGCCGAGCCCTGAAACAGGATAACAGCATCTCTTATGATTAACAGAACTTGATTGTTGAATGGCACTATTCCTTATAATTCTTCAAGTCTCGAAAGACTTGCATTGATTGATTTGATTGTGATCGGTTCATTGTGGCAGTACTTCATTGTTGTTATATTTTCATTTTACACTATTACTTCTGATTGTGTATTGTGATTTCTTTTCATTGGCCCTCGTGGCAATTGTTTTCATTGGCCCTCGTGGCAATTGTTTCCATTGGCCCTCGTGGCAATTATGTTCATTGGCTATCACAGCATCTTCTTCCTTATGATTGGCTATCATTATCTTATTCATGGATTCACATTGATCATCGATACCAGTGTTGGAGATCTGGTTTACTTGCTGAGCTTCATAGCTCATTCCACCCCACTTACCCCCATTTCAGGTGATGACGCTGCGAAACCCCAGTAGGAGTCTGAGAGCGTAGGGGGACATTTTGAAGTACTGTATCAGTCTATGTTAGTTCTCCCATGTATTCACCACCCCCGGGTGCTGGTTATGTTTTAGTTCTCATTTTGTTTTATGAAGAACTATGTCATGTATTTAATAGACTTCCGCTGTTTAATTTATTTAAAAAGACTTCCGCTGGATTACTGTAATTGATAAAGACTTCCGCTGTTCATTGTTTAAAATTTTTGGTACATTACATATTAGTACTATGATACGGAAATGGAAAAAGTAAGGACGGCCTTCGGGTCGGCCCCGCGACACGAGATCCGCATAGGGTGGATTTCGGGTCGTGACAACTGATGTGCAGGTCTTGGCAAAATTTCTTGAAAACTTTTCTGGCAAATTGCGTACCGTTGTGTGAAATAATAACGCACGGTATGCCGAACCTGCAGACTATGTTCCTCCAAGTGAATCTTTTTACTATGTGGGTTAAGGGCTCGGCCTCGGCCCGTTTGGAGAAATAATTAATGGCAACTAGGAGGTATCTTATGTTATGAGTGGCCTTCGGCAGTGGCCCTACAATGTCCATTCCCCACTGAGCGAAGGGCCATAGATTGGTGATAGGAATGAGCTCATGATGGGGCTGGTGTTGGTATGAAGTAAATCGTTGGCATTTGTCACACTTCTAGACATAATCCTTGGCATGTTTCAACATGTTGGGCCAATAGTAGCCTTGTGTTAAATCTCGATGGGTAATGGTTCTGCCCCCATTATGGTTGCCACAGATTCCCTTATGTATTTCTACCAGAACATATTAAGATTTTTCTAGGGTCAGGCACCGCAACAAGGGTTGAGAGTAAGATCTACGATAGAGCTTCTCGTTTGAGACCAGGTACTGAGCTGCCCTGATTCAAATTCTTCGGGCCATGTTTTTGTCTTTTGGGAGTCATCCAATTTTGGGTATGTTCGGTAACCTGGTAGGTCTAAAGCTCTTCTATGCTTAGCCTTGGTTGGTGAGAGACCTTCAATGTGAAATCTCCTTCTGCCTTGAGATGAGAGGCCATGTTTGCCAAGGCGTCGGCCTTGGTATTTTGACTTCTTTCAATTTTTTGGATAGTGAACCCATGAAATGAGCGCTTTAGTAAACCCACAAACTCTGAATACTGGAGCATTTTGTCATCTTTGGTGGAAAATTCTCCCAGAACCTAGCTTACCACCAGTTGGGAGTCAGAGAAAGCTTCGAGGTTCTGGGCATCGTATTCTAGAGCTAGTTTCATCCCAAAGATGAGGGCCTCATACTCGGCTTCATTGTTGGAAGCTCTGAATCCCAGGCTTACTGTTTTTTCAGCCACAAGCCCTTTAGGGGATTGTAGCACCAAACCGACACCAGACCCACGGTCTGTGGATGATCTATCAGTATAAAACTGCTATGTTGTAGAACTCTTACTGAGTTGTGCCTTATCATGCAGTGCTGGAGTGAACTCAGCAACAAAATCTGCCAATGCTTGCCCTTTGGTGGAAGCCTGTGGAATGTAAGATATGTCAAATTCTCCTAATTCCACAGACCATTTGACCAATCGTCTTGAGACTTCAGGCTTTCGTAGTACTGACTTTAGTGGATAGGCGGTTGGGATCTCAATGGGAAGCGTTTGGAAGTAAGGTCGAAGCTTCCATGTAGAGATTATTAAGGCAAAGGCCAGTTTCTCAATCTCTGGATACCTTTTCTCTGCGTCTAGCAATGCTTTACTTACATAAAATATGGGCTTCTGAACTCCCCTGTCCTGCTTGACTAGTACGGAACTGACGACATTTTTAGAGACTACAAGATAAAGAAACAGTTTCTCCCTTAGGATTGGCTTTGATAAGAGATCGGGGGAAGCCAAGTACTTCTTCAGCTCTTGAAAGGCTTTTTCACATTCTTCGGATAACTGCAATGCTCTATTCCCCTTTAAGGCTTTAAAGAACAGTAGGCATCGATCAATAAATTTGAAGATGAATCGATTTAGAGCCGCTACTTTCTCGTTCAGAGCCTGAATGTCTTTCTTTGTCCTCGGTGATCCCAGCTCAATCAAAGCTTTGATCTGAGTAGGGTTTGCTTCAATACCCCTTTGGGAAACAAAGTAACCCAAGAACTTTCCCTCGGTTACACTGAAGGTGCACTTTAAGGGGTTTAATTTCATCTTGTGTTGCTTTAGGATATCAAACGTTTGGCTTAAGTGCTAAATGTGGTTGCTCTTTTGTAGGCTTTTGACCAATATGTCATCTATGTAAACTTCCATTATACTGCTAATTAGAGGACTGAACATCTTGTTGACCAGACATTGATATGTTGCTCCAGCATTTTTCAGACCGAACATCATCACTCTATAACAATAGAGACCTCGTTCGGTTATGAAAGCTGTCTTTTCTTGGTCTGGAGGGTACATCTAAATCTGGTTGTATCCAGAATAGGCGTCTATAAAGCTCATAAGTTCGTGTCCTGTCGTTGCATCGACAAGTTGGTCTATCCTCGGGACTGGAAAGCTGTCTTTAGGGCAAGCTTTATTGAGATATGTGTAATCAACACAGACCCTCCACTTGCCATTTTTCTTTTTGACCAGAACAGTATTGGCGAGCTATTTTGGATAGAATACCTCTCTTATCATCTTGGCATCCAGTAACCTCTGTACTTCTTCATTAATGATCTGGTGCTGCTCTAGAGCGAGCATCCTCCTTTTCTGTCTTATTGGAGGGTAATCAGGATCTATCATCAACTTGTGGGTGATGAGGTCTGGATCTATCCCCTCTATATCTTTAGTCTCCCAAGCGAACACTAAAAGGTTGTTCTTTAGGAATTTCACCATCTTTTCTTGTTCGGATGGTGTCAGGTCTGCACCAATTTGCAAGTACCGTCCTTCTTCTTCAAAGCTAACTAGCACCTTGATAGGGTCCCCTACGGGTTTGGCCCTATTGTCCCTTCTTCTAGGGCTGAGAGGCTCATCAATTCTGGATGGGCAGTCTTCTGTCTCATGATGGCAGGAAAGGTTTGGGCCCCTACCTTCATGAGAGTGCAGTAATTGCTATTTAGGGGCTTTCTCCTTAAGCACGAGTGCGTGACATTCCCTGGGCGGTAGGCTGGCACCCTCTGATAGAATGGACCATATTGTTATGCACATATTTCAAACATTGGTGGAGGGTTGAAGTGATCGCACCCATTTGGTGGAGCCAAGACCTTCCGATTACAACATTATAAGGGGACTTGGAATTCAGCACCATATATTCTGAAATTGTGGTCTTCTGTCAATCTCCTTCTCCTACTGTGGTGGGAAGATCAATCCTCCCTAGTGGGGTACTGAGGTTCCCATCAAATCCTGTAATTATTGCGGCAGTGGGCTTGACATCGTTGGGGTTGAGCTTCATCTGTTTGAGGGGGGCTCGTAGAATAACATATTAGTAGAGCTCCCTATGTCAACTAAGACTCTTCGGATTTCAAAATTAGCAATTTTGTGAGAGATAACTAGGGCAACACTGTGAGGATAGTGCACCCCTGCAAGATCTTGGTCTGAGAACTGAATCTCAGGTATTGGCCTTAGTCTTTTCTCAACAGTGGAAATTTGGAAGATGCTAGAAGTAGTTCTGGTCTCTCGAGCATCACGCTTCTTTGCTCTGTTGGACATCCCTATGGTTGGAGTGTCTGCATGAAGGATGAAAATAACCTGATTGTTATGCTGTTGGGGCTCATTTCGTTCATCCCTTTGTTCTTGCCTCCTTTCTTGTGGCCTGTTATTGTGGGGGTTCTGCCTCCCGACCTACTTGACAAATTCCCGCAACCGTCCTCTCCTAATAAGCTGCTCGATCTCCTGTTTAAGGGCCTTGCATTCGTCAGTGGTATGCCTGCAGTCTTTGTGAAAATCACAATACTTATTCTGGTCCCTGTTGCTGGGATTGCCCTTTAGCGACTCTGGTCACTTTAGGTTTTCACGGCTTGGACCTGCCGAAGTATGTGAGCTCAAGAAGCGTTCAGAGGAGTGTAGGTGGTGAACCTCCCTAGGGCCAGTGTTGCTTGGAATTCTGGACGCCGTCTTTTTGTATGGGCTCCTGACCCTCTTCTTGGTGGCACTAGAGTCCCTCTTCTGATCATCCTTCTGGGCTTGTTCCTTAATCTTTTGGGAGGTACTCTTTGCTTCCTCCAAGTTTATATACTTTCTGGCTAGCTCCATGAGCACTGCCATGTTAACGGGAGGACTTTTCATCAAAGAATCTTGGAAGCCTCCCTGAGCGAGGCCAGAGGTCAGAGCGGTTATAAGAAAGCTCGGTCTGCAATCTATAATCTCTGTGAGCTCGACATTGAAACGAACAATATACTCTCGGAGAGGCTCTCCTTTGGACTGCTTTATGTTTAGTAAAAATTCTGGCCCTTTCCTTAACCTTCTGCTGGTCATGAACTGGTCAAGGAAACGCCTACTGAGCTCGTAGAAGTTGACGATTGAGTTCTATGGGAGGTGGTGGAACCACTTCAGAGCAGTTTCCTTGAGACTGGTTACTAATGTGCGGCACATGAAAGCGTCAGTGGCTTCATATAGTGCCATGGTATGCTGATAATGGGAAAGATGGTCCCCTAGGTCCCTAGTTCCATCGTAAAGAGTGAACTTTGGGACAATAAATTTCTTTGGCCGCTCCTTGGCCATTACAACAGGGGCGAATAGTGTGGCAAACCTTCCGAGCAGCTTGGCAAGCTCGTCCTGCTCTAGAGAGATGTGAATGCCTCTTACAACAGTAGTGTGGTCCATAGAATCCGCAACTTCTTCGGCCCTCCTTGGGTTCCTAGGCAGGCTTGGTTGTCGCGAGTCTTGCCTTGTAGCTTCAATGCCCATATAGATGGGACGGCCATGACCTATGGTAGGAAGAGTATTTCGATCCATCCTAAACTAGGGGAACCTAGTGCTGCTTGAGGCTGGAATTCGTGGGGTGCTGTGTTTGCCCCAGAAGCCACCGAAGTTGGGACCCTTGTTGTACTCTGGTAATGGACAACCAAGTTGAAGGCTAGTAATCCTCCGCCAGCAACAGTCGATGGCTGGGGGTCTCCTCCCGCACGAGTGGTGTCTTGGGGATACACTGGCCGCTCAACGAGGACCTCCTCGTTGGGTAATCTGCTCAACTTAACTTAAAAAAGCCTTATATAATTTAATATTTAACCTATTATAAAATTTTAAAATATATATTTTAATATAATAAATAAAAATTAATATATATATATTCTATTTAATTTGATTGGATCATTAATGAATTCAATTTGTTTAATCTATAACTATTTAAAAATATTATAAAATTCAAATCGAATTCAGATAAAGATTTCATCAATTACGTCTTAGTCATGGCAAAAACCAAACAAAACCCAAATTCTATTTACATATACAACTTCACGGATGAAAAAAATTCAAGTGATAAGGTTGTATAAAAATATAAAGTGATAATGTAAATTTAATTTACTTTACAGATTTTGCGTACCACTTTCCTAACTATTGCGTAATAGATGGAGAAAAAAAAATCGTAATAGATGGAGAGAGAGAAAAAAATAAAAGAGAGAAAATAGGAGGGGGGCAAAACAAAAGCGGGGAGACAGACGACGCCGTCCAACCTTCCGTTATTTTACCCAACTTTTGTTTTTGCAATCAAAAACATCTTCGGAAAAACCCTAATTCCGTCGATTCAGTTTCAGCCTCGCAATATACCTCTATTTCTCTCTCTAAAACGTTCTTCAATTGCCATCTAAGGAATCTCTCGATCTTTCCATCGGTTCTCCGCTAACAGGTCAGTTTCTCTCTTATGCTTCTCGCTTTTCTGACTGATCTTCGATTTCGCTATATTGTGTTTGTCGAAGAATTTTTGTGTTCCGTTCGTTTGTGCATTTCGTGGATTGGAATTACTCTTCTGAATTAGGGTTTCGTGGTTTGAGAATTGAAATTTTCCGTTCGTTTTTCCACGCGATTCGCTTTCTTGTCGTAGATCTTGGCCGAATTGATATTTCGTGATCCTCGTGAGGAGGGTTTTTCCCTTTTGTTTTTTATGTTCGTGTATTAATATATAATGATCTTTTTCTTTCCTGACTATATGACTTCTTTAGTGGTAAACAATGGACGAAGTAATTTCAAGGAGATAAAGTTTCCTTGGAATGGCTAGTGCGACTTGGTGTTTGGGCAGTCTGATTTTCTGTCTGAATTGGTTTCACTTGATGGGATCTATTTGGTTTTTTTTTTTTGTTTTTTGATGCACTCGCGAGTGATTCATTTCTCCGGGGCAGATGCCCACCAATAGATTTTTTATAAAGCACTTGAGGGAGAAAAGCTGGTGGGTCAAGGTACTTGCATTTGTAAGTATGGGAGTGTGGTTGTGGAGGGAGGTGATTGTTTCTAAGCATGGGTGTGTGGAGGGTGGGTGTTGTTCTCACAAGGTGGAGGGGCCTACGGGTTGGGGGTTGCTATTAGGGCATCTCCAATGGTGACTCAAACCCATATCAAATTTAAATTTGAGTCAAAATCCACAAAAATCATCCTCCAACCTTAGACTCAAACCCATACCAAATCAGTTTTTACTCAAATCCAAACCCAAATCAGTGCAATACTATTCACAGAATCAAATTTTTAATGACTATTCTTTTTCCCTACTTAGTCTCACTTCAGATAGAAAATGCAAGGAAAAGCAATGAAAAGAAAATCAGGAAAAGGAAAATAGACTTGGCGAGAATCGGCGATGGCGAACGGCAGAGACGGTTGGCGATGAAGAACGGTGGTGACGGAGAGGGAAAAACTGTTGCTATGCCGATGATCGAGGTAGTATCTGAAGAAGGATCGCTGAGAATGGAGGGGTTGGACTTGCACTGGCCAATGAATTGCTTCAGCAAAAACAGACCTTCGAGATCTTGGACGCCGAGAAGCAGAGAACGCGAGGGGTTTGGAAATTTCTAGATGCTTGATTGTATACCAAGGAGAGAAAGAAAGAAATAAGAACTAGAGAGGGTTTTTGCGGCTATGTTTCTCGATGCTGGAAATTTTTAGATGCTTGATTGTATACCTTCGAGATCCTGTGGCTATGTTTTTTTTTTTTTTATGGGTTTGAGAAGCAGAGAAGCAGAGACGAGGGCGGTGTTGAAACAGCATAGAGGCTGTGTATTGATCGAAGATGAGGCTCCGAAGAGAGAGGGAGGAACAAAGAAGGGGTTTTGCAGAACTACAAATACGACCTGATAAAGTTGGTTGTGTGCTTGATACGAATTGAGGTTACTCTGCTCTTCTGCACAATTAATCTTCCCTGCGCTAGCATATTGTGACCGTCGATCACTGATTAAGGTGTTTTGTGGACCAATTTTAAGGAATTAAAGTCACGCGGAAATGGAACACTCATTTGATAGAATGAAATATATAATGGAATAAAAATAACATAACAAGGAATTAGAGTTGCACATTTAATTTAAATGAATGCTTTAAATAATTTTTAGAGAATTTTTAAATAAATTTTTCAATTTAAAAAGTTTATGAAAATTTGGGAGAGAATGAAAATTAAGAGTGAAAGAGGTTTGGAAGGAAAAAGAAGAGGAAAAATAATTTTTGAAGGGAAATGACATAAAGTAGCTTTTGGGATAAGGTGAAAATTTTTAAAAAAGATTTGAGTAAAAACTTAAGTGACTGTTAGATAACATTAAACTCAAATTCACCTTTTACTCAAATTTTAAGTGAAATTTGAGTTTAAGTTTGAGTTACCATTGGAAATGGTCTTAGAGGAGGTTGGGGGGATTTCAGTGCTAGGACTAGGTTTGATGTGGGTGATGGGCGGAGAGTCCAGTTTTGGGAGTATGTGTGTGTGGGGAATTACCTTTAAAGGAAAATTTTCCTGTTTTGTATGAGTTGGCGTGTCTCAAAGGAGCGGTGGTGGGGGAGTGGAAGAAAGTGGGGGTTCAAGTCCTAGATTTAGGAGAAACTTTTTTGATTCGGAAATGGAAGAGGTAGCTGCTTTCCTTAAGCCACATTCAGAATTTCAAAGTTGTGCCAAAAAGAGAGGATAAGCTGGTGTGGACGATGAATAAGAAAGTTTTTTCAGTGAAATCCTATTACAAAAGCTTGTCTAGATTTGAGGTTGTGGAGTTCCCTTGGCACATCATTTGGCAATCCAAAGCGCCTCCTAGAGCTTCCTATTTTTGTTTGGGAGGCCTCTTGGAAAGCTATTCTGATTGTAGAAAATATGAAGAAGAGAGGTTCTCAGATGGCGAGCAAGTGCCATTTTTGCAAGAAAGAGGAAGAGAGTATCGATCATATACTTGTGCATTGTCATGTGATCCGAGATTGTTGGGATACGATTATAGCTGTGTTCGGGTTGTCTTGGGTTATGCCAAGGACTGTGAGGGATCTTTTGTTGGCATGGACGAGATGTAAGTTAGGTAGAAAAGCAAAGGATACTTGGAGGATAGCTCTTATTTGTCTTATTTGGAGCATTTGGAAAGAAAGAAATAGGCGCCTTTTTGAGGATATGGAGCAATGACTTATGTCTTTCAAAGATTACTTTTTATGTTTCTTATTTTTTTGGGCTAATGAGGCTTATCCTGTAAATGCCATTTCTATAGTCAATTTTTTTGGAGTCTTTAAGACCTATGTAAAGTTAGTGTAGTGTGTAATGGGTTTGCCTTGGGCATCTTTTATATTAATACTCTCTTACTAATCAAAAACAAAAAAAAGGGTACCCTTTTTGTTTGTTCTTGGGTAAGAACAAAAGTATATGGTTTTGAGTTTTAAGATGTCTCCATGGAAATTGCGGTAATATTTTTGTTTTATAGGAACCCAAAATAAGATCCTTGATTTTAAGATAATACAAGAATTGCATAGTTTCTATTGGAGCAATCACTTGTGTCTTTCACAAGGATATGGAGCAATCACTTGTGTCTTTCAAAGATCACTTTTTATGTTTATTGTTTTTTTGGGCCAATGAGGCTTATCTTATAAATGCCATTTCTATAGTCAATTTTTTTGAGGTCTTTAAGACCTATGTAAAGCTAGCATAGTGTGTAATGCGTCCCCCCCCCCCCCCCCCCGCGCGCGCGCGCGCGTAGGCACCTTTTATATTATTACTCTCTTACTTATCTAAAAAGAAAAAAAAAGGGTACCCTTTTTGTTTGTTCTTGGGTAAGAACAAAACTATATGGTTTTGAGTTTTAAGATGTCTCCATGGAAATTGCAGTAATATTTTTGTTTTACAGGAACCCAAAATAAGATCCTTAATTTTAAGATAATACAAGAATTGCATAGTTTCTATCGGTAATTACTTGAAGGTGTTGTAGGAACCCAAAATAAGATCCTTAATTTTATGTTAATACAAGAATTGCGTAGTTTCTATTAGTAATTACTTGAATCTGTTGAAGCTTCTGGAAACACGCCACTTTATATATCTATCAAATACTAAATAATATTATCTAGATCTTAAACTCTATTTTACATGGACTCGAGCATTCATTTCCAAAAAAAAATGCTCCAACAAAAATAGGTTAGTTTTGTTGAGCGAGTGTCTTAAAGTGTCAAAATTGTCACATCCTGGACATACCTAAATATTCATATATTACAGTATTAACATGGGAAATTCAATTATTTTGAAGCAATAACTTAACATAAGAAATATGGTAACAGAGTTCGATGCACTATTATAATATGAACTTGAATTATTAGACATCTTTGCTAGGTGCATATCATACCAAATATGTTGCATGCATATCCTGTATCCATACTCAGGTGTCATTTGGCAGTATCCATGAAACACAGTGAAACTACAAATTTATTGTTAAATTAGATGTGGTCAAATTTTTAAATGATATTTTAAATTAAAATATATATTTTTCATTATTATCAATGAGAATCGAATTATAACCCCATGCCTCCCCAATGGATGTCATCCCAAAACATTTATGTTGTGTAACTACGCTTTTGGCATTTTTTAATGATTTTGGCATTTTCAATTAACATATGTCCTATAAATTTATTGGGATTCAATAATAGGTCCCCCATAAAGTGCTTATGTAGGATCAAGCGCTTACCGCCATGTCAAAAGCTTAAGTTGTTAGTGAGGGTGCAACTTTATTTCCTTAACCTTTTCAGTGGTTAGCGCCACATGTAGACTGTGCCACGACACAACAGGATGCTGGCCTGCAAGCTCAATAGCTTAATTAGCGCAAGATCTAATCCAAAATATTTTAACTCCAAAAGTCCTTAAATATTTTGTTGACAAAAATGCCCATCTAGTGTAAAAATTCAAAATGGCCTAACGCACTTCTGTTGCCACATCATCACAATTTTTTCTTATGAATTTCAAAATTAAATAACTTGTAATATATAAATCCGTTTTTCATAAAAAAATATATAGTTAGACTCTAAAAATCGAGATTTATCAAACAAGATCCATATTGCATTTGAAATTGTATCAAAAAATCATGTTTTTTAAATAGAAAAATTTCGTTTTGTGTCCCGTTTGAATAAAGAAAAATCATTATACAGATTTTTAATAATGCATCAAAAATTCTTTGTTCCTTAGAAAAGTAGAAATACTCTAATATTGATGAAATGAAAAAATTAGATAGAGAAAAAAAGACACAACTAAAAGAAAATTAGCAATAGAGAAACTTCTATATTTTTCGGAGAGAGAGAAATAGCAGCAGAGTATGGCCATGAGTTGTATACGCACCAATTCCTATAGGCTATAGCTACTTCAATGTATGGTTTCTCACTTACCATTGTTACAAAATTAATAATAAATATTTCTCAAAGCTCAAACTGCTGAAGTGATTGGTTGAATTAAAAATGCAGCTGCTAAAACCACACCCACATCTTCATATCTCCTATTGAATTGGACTGCTGTTTAATCATTTTGAGCCTCAACCAATAAGGTTTGAGTTTATTGCCTAAAGTCCCATTTGGACTACCCCTAAATTTGGATTGCTCTATTGTGTCTCATGCAAAGTTTTCATGTACAAATATATGCACGAGTGGTTCTAGAACTGATCAGAAAAAATGCGACAATACTGATCAAGCACGTAGAGTTTATTTTTTTGATTAGCAATTATCGAGTGTTTCTAGGAATAGTCACTTACAACATATTGAAATCATCCACTCCCTCAGCCATTCAGTGTTGTGGTAATCGTATAAGTGGGTAGTGGGTTTAGTTGTTTCGAGTGATATGAGGAAGGCAATAGGGATGACTGATATGAGAAATAGGAGGAAGAATATTTTCGTGGAGTAGAAGGACGCCATGAGAGAGAGGCTGGGGCACTTTATATGGTTAAGGGATACTGGAAATGGGATTTATACATAGAGAGAGAGTGGAGGGCCAGTTGAAGTCTCAAAAGACCTTCCGGATTGGATCGGAGACGAGAGATGAGGCGCGGTCTCTAGATCACGGTAAAATTATATATGGTTTTGGGATACTAGAAATGGGATTTATACATAGAGAGAGAGAGAGAGAGAGAGAGAGAGAGAGAGAGAGAGAGAGAGAATGGAGGGCTAGTTGAAGTCTCAGCAAGCCTTCCAGATCGGATTGAAGACGCAAGAGATGAGGCACAGTCTCCAGATTCGGTATTTTTATTTCATGGCCAATTTATTAAAAAAATATAAAGTCGCCATGTTAGCATTATTGGACTTGGGCTCAAACAATTTAAAAACTCGGGACTTTTGAGGCTACAATGTTTTCTCTTAAACCTTAACTTGTAGACACTTATTTTGAGGTGCCTTCCTATAATTAACTCTTAACACTTCGCTTGGATTGAGGGATTTGGAAAGAAAGGAGAGGAAAGGGGGAAGGAAAGAGATATTATTTTGTACTTGGTTTAAAATTAGAGAAAGAAAAAAAGGGGATGGAGGGGCTTCTTAACCCTTATTTTATCCAATTTTCTCTCCTTTCAAAAGCGGGCAGAGATGAAGGAAAAGGAGAGAACTTTTTAATGAATTTTTTATAATACTAATACTAATTCCTTAAAATTATAAAATAAAAAATAAAAGACGCCTCTAGTAAAAATATATATAATCCTTTTCTTTGCTTTTGCTCTTATGTTGTTCCCAAGCAAGATGAGAGGATTACACTCTCCTATCCCTCATTTGTTATCCAAGCATGAAGGAGAGATTACACTCTCCTCTCCTCTCCTCTCCCCTGTAACCAATGTTATCCTCTCCTCTTCTTCCCCTCCCACTTATCCAATCATAGTGTTTATTTATTGTGTTTACTTTCTAATTAGGTTCTAGGATAAAACAAACATGTAACATGTCAAAATAGCCAGATTTTGCTCTAATTTATTATTAATATTATCTTTTTACTCAAAAAGAATATTATTGTTATATGATCTTTAGATTTTCTTAACAAATTTAGATTTTTTTTGAATAAAAAAAATTGATTTTATTTAATAAATGGAACTGATAAAGCATAATAATTACTAAAAGGTTTATTGGTAATAGTTGAAAGTCTCAAATTTACCAGTAACATCTAGACAGTCGAGGGTCAGTTTAGATATAATTTTCATTTGCTCTATCTCAGTTCCTTGACTTTTCTTACTACTGTATAGTTTACTCGTTCTTATTTGTTTGCATTCAACTGTTTTGGTTATTCACAAATTTTGGTCTTCATTCCTGTCTTATTGTATTTCACATAGTTAATGTCTTTAGTTTATTGGCCTGCTTGCAATTTATCAGCTTTTGGGCCTATCTTTATAATTAGTTTTTATTTTTCATTTCCAAAAGTTTTTACATGTTTCTGAAACCTTACAATGATATGTGGTCTTCCTTTTTTCTGGTTGAGTAAAATTTCCCCCTAAATAATGATTTTTGTTATTTGCAACATCTTTCATCATGACAACTTCTTATTTCTATTAAATCACTAGAAAGGTTATTGGATATTTTTGCCGAGGGGATCCCTGTACTTCTAAATTACTCAGGAATTTGATGTTCTATTCTCTTATGCATTCCACATTGCTCGTTGGGTTTTTTCTTTTCTTTTTCTTTTTAACCTGTTTCTCTATATGTTCCATAACTGACCTTCCTCCATACAAAGAGTGGTTTCAGTAAAGAAACGTGATGGAATTCTAGTATCATTTGGCTCATCTTGTTTTACTCTCTGACTTTTCATTTGGTGGTACTTATTATTCCTTTCATTGTTTCTTATTTTATAAAATAAATGCTATGGTTAAAAATTAGTCGATTAATTGCAAAATGCAAATATTTTCTACTCTAGCCAGTCTATAAACTGGAAAGTCTGGAATTCGTTCATCCCGCGTTCCTATCGTTGCAGTTCACGAACTTGCAGTTTAACTCCTGCTTTTGGTTATTTGATGTTTTATTTCATGATTTGGTCATCTGGAGTGGGCTTTGGACTGCTTTGGGGAAGAGTGAAACTGTTATCTTTATTGGTTGTTAATCAATTGGTCTGTCCTGCTTGGCTTGTTTATAAATTCATTCTCATGTAGAATAACAAAATGTTTAGGCGATGATGTACTAACTTTAGGTATCCCTTTTTTGGCAGCTTCTCATAGATAACTTAGGGACTATAAAAATTGCTATTTACTTCTGGACTTACGAAGAAAATAAAAATAAAAAATAAAATAGCTTTTGCCTGAAATTTATACTATCATCATGGAGTTAATTGTAGAAGAGTTTTAAAGTTGACTAAGCTGATCTTGCAAAGGTTTTTATACATTATTTACAATTTATCGTTTTTCTGCCGATGCTTATGATTGAATATGTAGGGCATTTATCCGATTGATTTTTTTTTTACCTTTTAATGATTGTTTATACTCTCTCATTGGTGAACAAACTTTTGTACAAGTCTCTCCCTCCCTCTGTGTGTGTGTGTGTGTGTGTGTAAAATATAGTTCTGTTTTATTTCTTCTTGAACCTGTTAACATCACAAAGAATACTTCTAATATGTCTCTGTATATATACTAATGTATGGGTTTTTATTAGGGTGCAATGTTTGAAGAACTGAGTAGTAAATCATCATTTTGAGCAAAAAAGTAATTATCTTAAGTATGATTATAGGTGCATGCTTTGCCCAACAATTCCATTTGTCAATAACTGAGAAGTAATACATAATTTCAAACATTGCAGGCATATTTTAACAATCTAGTTTGAGGATGTCTCCAGCATCTAGATCGAAGACCAAGGATAAAAAGGCTGGCAATGAACCACTGAAGGCTTCTTCCAAACCTTCTGGACATGCTAATGCTGGTATTGGTGTTCCAGCTAGCGGATACAATCCACTTCTGGGGACATTCCATACACTTGAGACAGTACCGGTGTCTTCTGCTCCACTTCTTCACACCAATGACCATTTTGGGAACATAGATGAGACAGATGACCATTCTGGGAACTCAACTGGGACTGGTGTGGAGTATGATTCTGTTTCCAACAATGATAGCTGGTCTGGTGAGTCAGAAGACCAAAAAGAGAAAGCATCTCAGCTTGCATTCCGTCAGGAGGTGATACCAGGAGCTGACAGTGACAAGCGAGAAAAAATCCGTCAAAAGAATGAGAGGAAGCATCAGCGGCAAAAAGAGAGGCGAGCCCAAGAATTGCATGAGCGGTGTAATGGTTATCTCATGGCAAGAAAGCTGGAAGCACTTGCTCAACAGCTTGTGGCAATGGGATTTTCTTCAGAACGGGCAACAATGGCTCTTATTTTAAATGAAGGCAGAGTTGAAGAATCTGTCGCATGGCTGTTTGAAGGTGGTGAAGAAGAAGAAGATAAGCACAGGGAACATAACCTTAATGGTGGGAGTAATTTGAAAATTGATATATCAGAGGAGTTAGCTCAGATTGCTGACATGGAGAATAGGTTTAAGTGCTCAAAGCAGGAGGTTGAAAGAGCGATTGTCTCCTGTGAGGGTGATGTTGAGAAGGCAGCAGAAGCCTTAAGGCAGCAGAAGCAAGAGCCACCTACTGGTCAACCACAGCCAGAAGAAACAGGTGATCCTCCAACTGCTGGTAATGGCAAGCTTCCAGTAGCTGTTGGTCAGAATCCATTGAGGGCACAACCAAAACCCAATTCATCTGCTGCCATACAACAGAAACAAGATGGAAAAGATTTTTATAATGTACAAACAGCACTTACAGTTGGAGCATCTGTGGAATCCGTGGGCAAAAATGTGCAACCTTTGAGGAGAATTCCACCGAAATTGGAGTGGGCTAAACAGGAACAAACTGCAGCAATCCTGGCAGAGAAAAGGCGGCCGAGTTTGGGATCAAATCCTTCTGTTTCGTATTCTTTGGCATCACCTTTGCAAGGAATACCTCCAGCCAAGACAGAAGCCCGATACATAGCACTTGGAAGTGAACTGAAGAACCTTCAGCTGGGGTTAGTGAGGGAACCAGTTGTAGTGATCCAGCGACCTCAAAACCTCAATACGAAGCAGGCCTCCAACATGAGTATAAGCTCACCACCTCCTGGGTCGGCCGCCGGTTGGTATCTAAACAGCGTAGATATAAGAAAGCCTAATGGGTTGCCACATATCCCTAGTACTAGAAGCCTAAGCCCAAGCGATCCAACATCCAATCAGTTTTACAACCAACCGCATTATCAACATCAGCAGCAATTTGTATCCAGTAGTGGCTCAATGGATTCCCCGGGAACAACCCAGGGTAATGGGTCATGGAGTAGAACAGGTACATCTCCGACGCTTGCAGCTGCTTCCTCCCTTGGACTCTTCTCTGGGTTGGGCTCAAATGGCTCATCAGGGTCGTCATCTCCTGTAGACTGGAGCACTGGTATCTCAATGTTGCAGTCAGATTACACTAACATAGACTGGACTTTGGATCGGGGTTCATCTAGCTCAAGGTCAAATGCGTTGTGGCAGGGCATGACTTCTGTTGCGCAAAACAAGAGTCATATATATGATTCATATACTTCTGGACTGAATGCTAGGACTGCCGTGAGACTGGGTCTATCAAACCGGAATGATGTTTCAATTGCGGGGTTCCAGGATGGTGGAGCTACTGCTACTGCTGCTGGTGAAACATCTGCTGATGGTTCTCGTGAGTGGTCCTCTCCTTTTGAAGAGAGAGACATTTTTAGTTTGCCTAGACAGTTTGTTTCTTCTCCCTCTCTGTAGGACTATCTGAGAGGAGTTTAAGAATAAAATGTGAAAGAAAAAGACCAGAAAATGTGCTTGGATTTCATGTGGGTTCTTATGATGCTGCCCCGGAGGTGATTGTGGGTGGACAACCTTGTGGATTTTTTTTTTTTAAAAAAAAAGCATCTAAGAGTCCATTGGCTTGCTCTCTCTCTCTCTCTCTCTAAAAGGATCTTGCGAACGGATGTGCTTGTTCAAGGTGTGTAGGGAGAGATCTTTAAATGTCGTGTCACTAGGTTATTTTAACACCGAGTAATGTTAGGCTTACCAAGATGACTTGGCAGTGATGTAGTCATCTTGGTAAATGCTTTTTGTTGAAAAAATTTAAGCAACCATAGCAGCACGACTCATTTAACATAGCCTAGTGTAGTCTCTTTAAAGCTCGTCTGACTAAGCCTCGTTTTTGCAAATCTATTGATTTTAAGAGGCAGCCCCGTGGACTGCAAGTAATCATGCTTTAGGTCCTTCCTATGGCAAATATTTCAATTAATTAGGAGCGAGCCGTTAAATTTTGGCCAAGCCAGTGTCAAAGATTTTCTGCAGGGAAGGGAGGGATAGATTCAACTTTGATTCATATTCAACAGCTTCAGTGGCGGGATGTTTGCGGCCCCAAGCAAGAAATTGCAGCCAGAGAATTTACTTTTTGAGCAAAACCAATCAGCTCTTTTTATCTTATCTTAATTAATAATCCATATAACCATGCTTAAGCAGTTGAAAACTCTTACAAGCTGACTGGATCTCCATACGACATAACTGAATCTCAACTGTATTAAACTATTGTGAGGTTCAGAACATGCAGAGAGGCCTACTAAATCCATTCCTCACTCCCTGTACCCACTCATCATTCCTATGTGATATAAACATTTTGAAGTCCAAGTTCATACATGAACATGAATTGAAGTTGAACACCTAATGAATATAATACAATTAGCAGTATTTTCCATTTTCCTTTTTACAAGTGGATGGATGGATGGATGGACTGCTGCTGCTCAACAGACGGAATGATCTACAGAATGCGTTGAAACTGGTTCTGTATTCGACACTGATTAGGGCTACGAGTAATGAAGCTGGCTTCAGCAATAACAACGTATTTTAGGGTCAGAGAAAAGTCAAATGGAGCATTGGAAGTTTTTCATTCATGCCATAATTTAAAAAAGGTTTAATTCTAGTACCATAACAAAAACAATCTCATATTAGGGTGATGACCTAGCTAACAGGTATCTCTCCAAATGCTTGCTTTTTTCACACCTCACACTCAGCATGATCAGAACAAGAGAGATCCTAACCGTGCACTGGTCCTCACCTCTGATGATGAGAAGTGTAATGCAGAACTCAGAGTTCTCCAAACAAAATGGAACAAAATCAACTATGGAACTCAGTAGTTTGTTGGTATTATACATTATTAAACTTTGAGGTACATTTTGTGAAAAAAGAAATGCAATGGCCCAAAAGGCCAAATTATACAAGGAATATTATAGTTGTGCGTATTAAGGACAAACTTTCCCTTAAACAAGCCTTTTACAAGAGTTAGGAGCAAATTAGTCCTCGCACAAGTTTTATGGTCAACTATTATATGTAACGGAACAATGGACAACTGGCTTTGCCAACCGCTTCTGATTTTAAAAAGAATACAGTTGGGCTTTCATATTTTTAATTCAGCCTCCTCCAACCTTTATATATAAGTTTATATCCTTGGGGCTAGAGGGACAAACATCTCTCCTACATTTTCTCTTCTTTAATAAACTACTTTGTGTTCAGTGAATTTCTTGTCGAACGGGATCATTACACTTCCCAGGTCAAAGAGGAATATCTTGACATGAAGTGTCGTTCCTTCGAAAGGAAAGATTTGGAGACTGGTTGTGAATGCATGAACTGCCCAAGACAAGTCCATGAGTGATCTCTTAGAATGATTAAATCCTCAGTCATTTGATTAACTAGTTGATGGATATGGGGGTTGTGTTTGGTTGTTTATGAATGTAGTATAGGGGCAACCCAAGTTATCTTCCAGATTCAAAATGGATGAATAACATGGACACATCACTTGTGTTGTACCTGACAGAAACACATCCCTGTATTCATCATCATCATAGACAAATTGTGGGGGATCTGGAGAACCAATCCCAACTATAGTGCTTCCACTGCATCAAATATATTGAGAACATAGTTACATAAAGAACTAGAAAATTAAGGTGTATCATAATAAGATCAAAGAAACCACATGAAATTTCTATTCTGTTAATGAGAATTTTACGGTTACTATCTCCTTCAGCATGTAAGCAATGGACATTCAGAAATGTGTCTATACATACAAGAGAAGGAAACCAAAAATAGACGAGATATATAACATCACATATGAGTATTTGGGCAAGCTGAATGGTGTTCTTTATTTCCTTTGCATTTTTTCTAGTATAAATGTAACCTGGTAGTTCAAAAAAGCACTTGTAGTAGATTATCTTGCTATTGAATTACAACGAAAGAGAGAGAAAGCTCTAAGCTAATCATTCTATCCACATACAATTGACCATTCTATGGGCATATATAAATATGCACCCGAATGCTATGTGAAAGGGTATGGAGAGAAAAAGCATGACTCAAACATCTTCTCAAAGCTCACCACACTTGCATTTGCTGTCTTAATAGATAAACAAAAGAAGTAAATATCTCAAGTTCATAGCTACAAACTTCCATAGCAACCCAGCTCAGATCGTCTTTATCCCAACTATTGTCGGGCTAAAGCACAGATTGTTATTCGTCGTTTTACTCTACCTGGTGCCATAATTTTTGTCAAGTCACACACGTGCTCTCCTTGTCCTTGTAGCACCTTTAACCTAAATCATGCCACCCCTTTGCACTAGTAAAGTTTTTAACCTAAATCTCCTTGTCCTCTCCTTGTCCTTGTAATGGCCTTTACTAGGTATTTATTAACTTATTTAAATTTTGGGTTTATATTTTTGGGCTTCGAAAACAACTTGGAATTTCACAAATTATGGAAATTAAAATCATGAGTTACAATCAGATGACTTTTCAAATCCTTTTGACTTTTTAAATCTTCTTATAAGGACACAACTGAAAAGAATAACTTTAATTTATCTATTATGTTATATATTTAACCTAACATCCGTATACTTAAATCCCGGATCGTAAGTGATGTTCAAAATAACTTCACATAAAAGGCCCTTAATACAGCGGAGTCTTAACCCAAATATTATGGTTTAGCTACATTACAAATCCTTTTTGCCATTCAAGATTATGACCCCATCTGTTTTTACTCTAAAACTCTATCATACATGTAAAGCTCCATTGTAAGGGCATTTGTAAAATTGTCAGATTATTGGCATGGTCCTAAGTTCAATTCTTCTGACTAGGTCAATCACCACTTATGCACATAGGGCACTTTGTAGAACGTCTTATTTAATGGTCATATTTGTCACGACCCGCAACCCACCCTCTGCGGATTAGCGGACCGCAACCATCCGACCCGGCCCTTTTGCCGAACCGGACCTGATCATTCTGTTATGCTACCATCTGACCAAAAATTCGGGTCGGGGTATTACAATATTTTCACCATCTAATTGTGAATGATGACACCAAAATATCCCATAGACCATATGATAGTGACTCTCAAATGATCCACACGCTCATTTTATAGTGAGCTATGAGATATTAAATTAGGGTAAATTGGTACATCACTATGTAAGTTGCAAACAAGTGCCTATTTATGACTAGTAAACTGGTATGGGTAAAACTTTGGACACAAAGCAAAAGGACATACACTACAAAAATCAAATGATGTCCTCTCTAATACAACCATCAGCTCCATTTACCATCTTTTCTCCATGTTTCTCACTTTGGTGGTTCCACAAAGTTAATCCAATCCAAAGCATATAGTAATGCATCCATCAGGCCCATTTTTTTTCCCCCTATATTCTTACTTGGTGGTTCCACAAAGTTAATCCAATCTAAGCATTTCAATCCCAAGAAATGAATTTTTATATGCTTCATATGGTTGTAATACAAGGTGGTGGCCTACTAGGCAATGCAGTAACAAACTTATGCATTGAGATGCCACAATTTTTGACCTGTTAATTTTGAAGAATATTTCAATATGTTTTTAAGCATGTTCTTCAAAGGAAAATGACATCTCATCCAAAATTAGGTGGCGTATTTATTGATTTTCAAATTGAGGTAAGTACGCTTCACAAGATAATGTTATGCAAAGTCACAGCATTTTTCATCTAAACCAACCTTAGCAGGTATAAAGTGTCCTGTACGGAATTTTGGTAAACATAGGTGCGCAATAGCTATTGTATAGGAGGATGCAAGGAACTCGCTAATGTATTTGGTTAAAAGCTGTTGGCATGTTTCTCATTCAAAGAGGAACCTAATTCACTTTTGCAGGCCAGCACTAAACCAACATAATATTAGTTGAAATTCACTGTTCTAAACTTGCCAAAAATAGAATACACATGCTCTACAACTTCTTTTTGGGACAGAGTTTCCTTCTAGTTAGAGGTAGCATACTAAACATAAGGCAACTGGATCTGATCCAAAACAGAGTAGCCCAATTCAGTGTATTCTCAAACAGTCCTTGAGGATCTAAAAGTGGAAACAGGAGTGCAAAAAGTGTTGTGAAAGACTTGTACTTGTAACTAGTGTTGTGACATGTGTTGTGCATGTGAAGTATAAGTCTTGTAATTAGTTTTGTATATCTAGTGACATGTGAAGTGCAAAACTTGAAACTAGTATTGTCCCTTTAGTATCATGTGATGTATTTAAAAAAATCATGTCTTTTAGTATAGTGACTAGGGTTATGTCTTGCAGTATCATGTGATGAGTATTACCTTATAGTTTACATAAATGTAATTAATCAACAAGATAATAGTTTTTTAATAATAAAAATTTGGGTTGTTCTCTCTTTATTTCAATATGTTTAGGACTGATTTTAGGTTAAAAGAAGGATTCCATGAACTAACATGAATACTATTTCTTGGGATAATTACTTAAGAACATTGTATGCGTAAGTTACTTTTGGATACCAGTGGCTTCACCTTTTTATAGGGTCTCATTACATAAGTAATCAATAAATGTGTTTATTGTTTATGAACTTATCATCAAGTGAAATTTGATAATTATAGTTTATGTCATATTTAAGATACCAAATCTCGTAAAACTAATGCAAGTTGCCTATTACAAATATGGGAAATAGGACAATAATAAATAAGGAAGTTGACAACATTTACACATCAGTGTCATCAATCCAAACTCTCCCATTCATCAACATGCAATAAAAGTAATTTCTTTATAGTGAATCGTATAGAATAAAATATTCTAAAATTTTCTTGGACTTGTAATAGAGGAAGGGTGAAAATTAGAAATTTAAACTAGTGTTCTGAAAATTTACTGAAGTTTGTACCTCCCGGACATGAAAACAACATCATATCATCCACGGCCTGCAGCAAGCACACGCTGTTTTAATCTTTTTAGAGATGGAAGCACTTCAAATGCAGGAGGCTCTACAAAGTGAAAAGACCACATAAAAACTTGTCAAACAATAGTAGTATGGAATGATAGCATATCGAACTACCAAATCAACTCTTAAGTTTCTAACGTTAGTACAATATAATCCACCCCAACTGTAAAATAAATACATAATTAACATTCTGACTATGTTCCAATCTCACAAAGTATTTGAAATACTTTACAATAAAACTGGAATATGGACACAACTAGAGGGGTTGTTTGGATGCATAATGCTGCAAACAGAAATAGTTCAAAAAAATTAGAGGGTTAAAATGATAATGCTTAAATACTTAAGATAAAGCTGATGCTAATGCTGTTGGACCTGAACAAAGGCAAATTATAAATTTATCAAAAGCAACCAATAGAGCAACTGCTTGAAAGACTACTTGATTAACCTTCCCATCACCCTTAATTTGAGCAAAATTAAGGGGTATATATATTTTTGTGTGTGTGTGTGTGTAGAGAAAGAGAGAGAGAGAAGTTGAATTTATTTTGGTGATTTCATACCCAAATCGTTGACACAAACATCTATTTCTTGAGATCTTGTCCAGCAAGGTCAAAGGATCAACCTTACTAGTTTGATCCAACTAAAGATGCTGAGAAAATCAAAAATTGTCTTTAGTTATATTTTTTGCAAGAAAACTAGCTAAGACATTACTTTAGTTTGTTCACTAATTTCATATGTATATGACCTTGTAGACTTCAGCTGTAGGGCATGCCTGCTGAGGCTTTATGAGAACCATTGGTATGTCAAAAGGTAATGGCAGTGGGACATCATGAACAATCTGAAGAAATCAAAGTAAAATTGTAGTTTCATCCTTCTAAAGCTAAAAAAATGTCATTAAACAAAAGGATAGCACATATGAATCAGTTACCATTGATTCACCGATACAAATGAAGAAACCAAAGACTGATAATCAACATGCTCCTAGGTAGATAACACACCTTTCTTTGCTAACTTTCTGCCGTAGGGTTGCCCCTATAGCCACTTGAGCATGATTAACAACAATTAACCATACTCATTTCATTATTAATTAAACTAATCAACATGCTCCTTTGATTTCATTTCAGGGGGAGAATATTAGTGAGGGGAAGTCTATGCTGCTTCCCAGAGTCGTTCCTTCTGGACCTATTTATCCGATGTACCAACTGATGTGTCAGAGACAATACTTGGGATCTAGTTAAGTTACCTCAAGAGAAGAAGACAATTGGATACAAATGGGCTTACAAAGTGAAGTGTAAGGCAGATGACTCCGTTGAAAGATACAAGGCATGATTGATGGGAAAAGGCTATATCTAATGATTATTGGTGGAAAACTTTGACTAGCCTCTCCAAAAGTTGGATGCAATAAATGTGTTTCTCTATGGTGATTTAGAGGAGGAAGAGTTTTTTAATATTAAACCTAGCTTTAAGAATTCCCTAACTAATGGCAAAGTGTGTCGATTAAAGAAGCGTTATACATGTTAAAAAAATCTCCTAGAATATAGTTTGGGAGGTTTTCCCATGTTATCCTAGGATATGAATCTAGACAGAGTCAGGATGATCATACATTATTCATTTGGCATTTCACTGGAAGGCAAGGTGACTGATGTCATTGTATATGTTGATGATACTGTTCTAACTAGTAGTGATTTAGAGGAAATCAGAAGTTGAAAGCTTATTTGACCAAGGAGTTTAAGATAAACAATTTAGGTGATTTAATCCTGATCATACATTATTCATTTGGCATTCACTAGAAGGCAAGGTGATTGTTGTCATTGTATATGTTGATGATACTATTATAACTAGTAATGATTTAGAGGAAATCCGAAGTTGAAAGCAACTTATTTGACTAAGGAGTTTAAGATAAACAATTTAAGTAGTTTAAAGTATTCTCTAGGCATTGAGGTTACTAGATCTCATAAGGGTATCTTTATCTCACATAGAAAATATCTCATGGATCTCCTTAATGAAATTAGTATACTTGGATGTAGATCATCAATACTCCAATAGAATAGAATCATAAGCTGAGAGTAGAAAATGAAGTTTCCTTAGTAGATAGGGGGAGATATCAACGGTTGATTAGAAATTTGATTTATTTATCTCTCGCTTGTGCAGATATAGCATTTGTAGTAAATGTTATGAATCAGTTTATGCATTCACCAAGTCAAATATGGACGTTGTTTATTAAATTTCTTGTCATTTAAAGTTTGCTCTTGCAAGTGGAATCATATACATATGTGGATTGGGCTGGTTTTGTTACCACTCATAGATCTACATCTGGTTTTTGCACTTTTGTAGAATAAAATTTGGCGACATGCACATTGTGGCTAGACCTAGTGCAAAGGCAGTATTTAGAGCCATGACACAGAGTTTGTGAGTTGCTTTGGGTGACGATATTGTTAAAAGATCTCGATGTTGATTTTAAGGAGTCTATGAGATTGTATTGTGATAACAAGGCAACAATCAATATAGCTTATAATCTAGTTCATCATGATCAAACCAACTATAATGAAGTTGACACGCACTTTAATACCGGTATCATTTATACTTCTTATGTGAAGACAAGAGATCAACTTGCGATCATTTGGACTAAGGAAATCTCCAATAGTCTTGGACAACATCTTAAACAAGATAGGCATGTATGATATCTTTTCACCAGTTTGAGAGGAAGTGTTATAATATGTCTTCCTTAAGTACTTAGAATAATGTAGTGTTTACAGTGGAGGCATTACAGAAATGCGCCTTCTAACTTCGTCGACTAATGGAGGCCTTTACCAAACCAAGTCAATGCTAGCCAAATGCAACCTAATGGCTTTCAAAGAACAATAAATGAAAACAAAAGCATCTCCCAATAAGGATTTTTTTTTTTTTTTTGATAAGTAGCTCCCAATAAGGATTTTAAGCTCAGTCAGGTTCACATACATATATAGGCTTCTAAGCCTTCTATAAATACTTTGCAATACTATATTGTGCAAAATATGGAAATCCAAGAACCAACAAACTTGAGCTGCATTTGTATTAGTTAAGACATACCTCACCTCTCCCGGTATAATAGGCTCCTCCATGAAAGAAAAAAAGGGAACATCTGAACCAATCTCACTTAACCATTCTAGGAGTTCCTTTTAAGATGCAAGACCACCGCTGAATTGATTTGCCGCCCATAGAGCAGTTGTAGTGTTACTGCTTCCACCACCAAGCCCAGCCCCAGTAGGTACCTTTTTATCAAGATGAATCTGCCCAAATACTTAAATGGAGAATGAATAAAAAGTCAGGTTTAAGATACAGTTTTCATGTCAATTCATTTAAATTATTTTTAGGCTTCACCCAAAAGAAGTTGTCAGTTTCGGTCTTTTTCCTATAAAGATTAAGTGCTTTGATGATCTGCAAAAGAGAGATTGCAAACGCATGAACATCTAAAGATAAAAAAACATACGGAATATGGGAAATAGAAATGAACAAAGTAAGCTTATGGATTTACAAAATTTCTATCATCGAGGGGAACTCTAGGCACATTGGTCGAGAATCTGCCCTTAGATTTGGATGAGGACAAAGAGAACTTAATTTTATCTCCTAAACTTATCACCTGCGGTGCAAAGAGGTTCATGATAATATCATTGTAAGATCTAACGAAGTGGACACAAAAGAAAAAGTAAATGCAACAATGAAGAGAACTTCTAATCATATTTATCATGTTATTTAATTGAAATTAACTATAGATCAAATAAGAGTGTAAAGCTACAAACTACCAAAGGAAGAACTCACGTGAAAGAGATATGCCAAATCATGAAATCCATCTTCCCTCTTGCGGGTTCTTCTCAAGAAAACATTAATCTGCACCATATAGGATACCAAATTGAGCCCTTATTAAAAAACCCGATGAAGTTCATAAATTCAATACTCTTACGCAATAGACTGATTACCTTACCTTGTAAGGTGAAAACAAAGTGAGCCTTGAAAGTCCAGCATTTTTATCCACTTCATTAGCTAAGTTATTCAACCTTTCATCAGGGTCATGCACTATCTAACGATCCCACAAATCAAAATCCACCCCCTCCCCACCCAAACAAAAAAAAAAAGATTCAAAACAAGCAACTAAAGAGACAGAGACATTTCTATTCAAAAATAATAACACAAGGAATAGAACATAGAAATACCTCCACTCGTTTTTTGCCATTTTGTGAATCAGAAGCCATGGCTCTTAACACATTGGGTCCTCTAAAATTGAGTTTTTCGGCAAAAAGAAAATGACGGAGGTGGCCTATACGAAGAAGATATACTGATTTTTCTTGGCGAATTAATGATTCGATTTCTGACATTGCAGGGAGGGAAGAGGTGATGAGTGCAGGGGAAATATGAAGAAGCCATGGCTATTGTAGTACATGATGTTATTGTAGACTGCAATTCATGGAAGAAGTGTCAATTTGAAGAAGTATACACCCTAGCCCAACCAACGCGTTCCAGATGCACATTTTTTTATTTCTTTCGGTAGGTGCACATATACACTACTTATAGTTTAACTTATCAAGAAAAAACAAAATCAATACTACAAAATTTTTCTTACAAGGAATACCTTTATTTTGAAAGTGGATAAGACAATACAAGAATCAACCTTTCCGACATGTCTTTTTGAAAGCATATTTTGCACTTTCAAGTCACTAATATTTGTTGTGTGTTCGCTTCTATTTTTCTTTTTTCTTTTTTTTGTCTCATACCAAACATAAGATGCATAGGAATTGAGTTTCAAACGAGTAATTTTTTTGCGTAAACTTTCTTTGATCGTGGATTTAATAAAGTTGTATTTGTTACACCTCAAATTCTGTCTTATACAAAATCTGAAACATAACTGGTCAAGAAGTCTTAAAATGGTGGTGAATGAGTTGTATAGCCAAAAGTGAGTACCTTTTCTATTTTTTTTTTACCTTGAAAAAGTGTATCTTAGACATTAGAATAATCTTTAATATTAAAGATACACAACCGCACTCAACCAGAGTCTAAACTAATTGCATCCATCAATCCTCATTGGATTTACCTTAACCTACTTCATTGTCGATGTAAACATATGTTAAGCCTCCATCCCTAAGAATTACGTCTTTTCTTTCTTCCTACTTGGGTCTTTATGCCCTTCCTTATCATGGACATGGTTATGCCTAGTCTTCCTTATATCTTTCTATACCTTATGTCTCTGAAATGTTTGGGGAAAAAAGAGGTGAACTACACAAAGCCCAGTGAACTAGTCTAACCTTTGTCATGGGTTTTTATAGCAAAGAATACATATTCAATGGATAGTTAATAAAATAACATATCTTTTGAAAACATATTTAAGAATCTTAAAACATAATTTGAGCATAACATAATCATAGCAATATACATCAGCACCCAAAATATTTCATGTCGGCACCCTTACTCGGAAGGCCTAACAATAAGGTCATTTGAACCCTAACTAGAAGATAATACATTAAATCTACCTAGTCAAGTCCATTAAAAACAATCTATTTTTTCCTTGAAATAAAACAATCATTTTTTTAATTAAATTTGGTTCGTTCTCATCGTTGTACTTGTTCAAGTCTCGTAATGTAATTTATTACAATAGTGTTTCACAAGGTACAAATATATGATAATGATCCATTAATAAGATGTGAATGTACAACATGGATACACTATTCAGAATTGACTCTAATTGTCCAATATACATAACATATACAATGGTATCCAAATGAGGGTTACATACACCTTGTACGCAAACGAATAAAATACATTAAGTGTAAAGTTAATTAATATTATGGTCTTCGTCCATCTCGTACTGCTCTAGCAATTATCATCTACAAGTCTAGTACTTGTCATTCACATGAAAAATAGGGGTGAGGTTTCCCAAAACACACAATTATGCACATTGTAAAAATTAATGCAAGCCTTATGTGGGAAATTCCTAATGTCCAACATGCAACACATGCATACAAGCAGCATCATCCACTAACCCATATATACAGATACAATAATCAGCAGAATAAGGTATAATTCAATGTTATAAACCAATACGAAATTAAATAATGAAAGCATACATCCAAGTATAAGATACATTTATGTATACTAGTCTCACGATTAACCTCTATTTCCTATTCAAAATAACATCAACAAAAATATATCCAATGAAATTTCAATAATAAGGCATACCAATAAATGTGTAATTACTACACCATCCATGCGATCAACATATGCATCATCTATACAATGCATCCCATGCAACACACATATACTCAATGTATATACGCTTTTATAAAAGTCATATTCTGTGACCCATGCTTTAACACCAACTCTTTAAGTCCATGTGCTTCTCAGGTTACTGGCACGAAGACAACAAATGACTTGTCGCACGGGTTTATGGCTCACAGCCAAATGGAAACTTAGTCCCCATCAAAGAAGTCCTGGTATTATCAGTGCATGCTCCCTTTCTCGAAAACCAAGCCAAATAATCTATATCGCTCAAATAGATCCAATGTATGTCACATATTTACCATAAAATCTCCATATATTATCATATAACATATCTCTATATCACAAGCCATGCAATGTTGTGCACGATGTCTGTATACATAAGTTTCATATGCACAATCAAAGTATTTATTTGCAATATCCCGTCGGATCAAACACAACATCTCAATGTCTAAATACACCATTTCACTATTAGATCAAACAAATCTAAAAGGCCAAGAAACTCTAAGGTAGCTCTCTTTTTATTTTAATACCTCTTTTAGATATATGTTTTATGCCCAAGGGGCATTATCATAATTTTCACATTAATGTGGGACTAATCCCATGTCCTAATTTTTCAATTCTTATATCGTATTTGAACTCAAAACATCTAAAAACTTTAGGAATGCCATTTCAGATCTTAATTAACTATTAATTACTCCATTTAATTTTAGGGGCATTATTGTTATTTTATTAGGTGAACCACCCCCAGGTCCCAATTTACTTAATTTGACATTATTTTTTAATTAGAGAGTCCAAAAATCTTGGACACATTCTTTTCAAATTTTCATTAGTCATTTAATTATTTAATTTAACTATAGACATTATTTTCATTTTACTAATTTAGATGAAACTACCTTCTGGTCCCAATTTGTCCAATTTTATGTCATATTTGAATATATGGCATCTAAAAACTTTAAACACGTCCCTTTCAAATTTTTAATAGCATTAGAATTACCCTATTTAACACTAAGGTTATTTTGTCATTTTACATATTTATGTAGGACCATCCTAATGAAAAGGTATTAAACATTCATTTTGTTCATAAAAAGAATCTTAAGTGCCCACTCCAAATTTTATTTTCAAAATAAAGTATAAAATTCATTCACAAACCCTAATAATAAGGCATTCCATACATTTGTTCACAATATGAAATTGATACTAACAAAGATACGTAAAATATATATGTATTATGATACAGGTGTATGTGTTTGTGTGTGTGTGTGTTTCAATGTGTTTGAAATAAAAAATTCATTTACAAATTATAACATTAATTCATTCCATACATTCATTCATAATATGAAATTAATACCGACAAAGATAGATTAAATGTGTGTATTATGATATAGGTGTGTGTTTCAGTGTGTCTAACATATAGAAAGAGAGGTACAAAGAACTCACTAAGAGAGAGAGAGAGAGAGAGAGAGAGAGAGAGAGAGAATATCGATAAGAAAGAAATAGATAGTGATGATAGTGGCTATGGGAAACGGGTGTGGCAAACGACGATGTTGATAGTGGCAACGACGAATGAAAAATCAATAAGATAAAGAAAGAGTTGGGGAGAATCCTTGATGGAGTTGTCGTTTCGGGGGGTAAGTTGTTGATATGCCACATTGATACTGTGCATATCAATTTACCCCTTATTTCTTTGATTTTGTGAGTGATTCTCGATCTGCACATTGATGTACTATTACAAGCTATGAATATTTCATTGATCTTCTTGCAAATGAAGTGATATAGTCATTAAACTTTAGTTAATAGGTTAGAAATAGAGGTTAGAGGTAGACTGATATGTGTAACATCCCATCCTAATAAAGTGAAGCAATTAAGGATACTAATGATTATCATCAGATAATTTTCTTGATAATCATGAGCAATTCTATTTAAGACTAATAGCCTATAAATATAGAGATGAATGTATAACTGAGAGCAATTAGCTACGAATCAAAGACAATCAAATTTAAGAGTATGATATAATGACAAAGGTTGTAACCTGATAACGAATTATGATTGGCGTTAATCGAGGATTTACACATGAAGAATTTTGGAAGATTAGTACACGAAATGCATCAAGGCAAGACTAGTAATATATGAATAAAATATGTTTAATCAAAAAGGTTTGCAAAAAATTATAAGAGACTTTTGTGAGATTTAAAATGCAAAGTTTGAGAATTAATAAAACACTCTAAAATGCAATATATGCACATACAAAAGGAAAAAGGGAGAAAAATGACTTAAAAAACCCCTACCGTCACGACCTGAAACCCACCCTATGCGGATCTCGTGTTGCGGGACCGACCCTAAGGCCGTCCCTACTTTTTACATTCTTGTATCATAGTACTAATATGCAAAGTACTAAAATATTAAAACAATAACAGCGGAAGTCTTAGCAATGACAGTGATCAGCGGAAGTCTTTTCAGTAACAGTAATTCAGCGGAAGTCTATTCAATACATGATATGGTTCTATAATAACAAAAATAAGAACTAGACATAAGCAGCACCCGTGGGTGGTGAATACATGGGAGAACTAAACATAGACTGGTACAATTCCTCAAAATATCCTCCTACGCTCGTAGACTCCTATTGGGGTCTTGCAGCGTCATCACCTGAAATGGGGGTAAGTAGGGTGGAATGAGCTACGAGAGCTCAGCAAGTAAAAACAGATCTCCGACACTGGTATCGGTGAAATATGAATCCATGAAAAAGATTATGATAGCCAATCATAAGAAAAGAGATGTTGTGATAGCCAATGAGAACAGTTGCCCTGAGGGCCAATGAACAATAGGTCACAATGTACAGTTAGGAGTAAAGGATACAACATCAACATGAAACTCTCAATAATAATGTATCAACATGAATGTACTGCCATAATAAACCAATCACAATCAAATCAATGAAGGATATCCTCTCAGTGTAAAATAAGTTATAAGGAACCGTGTCACTCAATAATCATAGTCCTGTCAATCATATAAGAGATGCATTTACGTTGTTCAGGGCTTGGCAAGAACCCTCGATCTTTTGGGGCCCGGCATACCCCCCTGTTTGTACCATTCCTCTTAGCCATATATGTCCATTCACGGACTAGACCCGTAGGTCTCCAGTCAATCAGAAAACATCAGATGGATGTTGTGACTGAGCACAAATCCCGTATTCATAACATTTCATGATCATAAGTGATTCCATAAGAGTATGAAAATGGAATATCATATATACAATGAAAGCATAATAGTAGGCCTTTCAAGGCATGGTTCAACATGATAACAATGATATAACAGTTAATCAATGTCCACAAGATAGAATAATATCACATTGTGGATAGCAATAACATGAGGTACTTTCAAGAGTACAAGTTTGGCAGTAAAGAATAAACTTGGCTTTAGAAACACCACATGAAGAGAAAGGGAATTTACTTACCTCTATCGTGATTCTATATCAGAAATCCGTGAGTGTGCCCTTGCTTTTTGAGTTCCCTATATATCAATAGATCCGTCTTAGAATTAATGCTATTCAACAAATTTTATGCCTTGCTATCATAAGTATCTCTAACACTAATTTAGACCTTACCATTGAGTCCAGAACACCGAAGAAAGTCGGTTTAGGCTTTCGCGGAATTCCATTTGGACTTTTGTACTAAAAAGGGCAAAATGGTCATTTTACACTTTTACGGTATTTTATCCTTCAGGACCCCATCTCGTGAAACGGACCTCACCATTAGACTTAGAATGTCTGAGATAATAAAATTGACTATTCATTTGCATCGTTTGGACTTCGTTTGACCCATATTTGAAATAGGGGCATTTTTGTAAAACTTAATATTTTATTAATTTTTCTGTTTGGGCCATAGTGAGATTTCCTAAAACTTCTGGGGTTCAAATGTAATTTCCAACAATTTCGGTCTGAACCAGTGGGTTCACTAGGCAAAACCCTAAACCAGGTCGAACCTCTTCATTGAACCAACCGGTTCAGTTAATTTCAGAGAACATGATTAAAATAACCAATTCTCCTATCCTATCCATGGTTTGGATAAGCCCAAACCCAATTTCACATTTCCTATCCTTGCAACCAAACAACCCAATTTCATTTAAAATTAAATTGTAAAACGACACAGTATAGCTTGCCCCTTTATTTTCGGTCGGGTCCCGACCCGATCTGAACCCAGACCCGGTTCCGTTTTACCCGAAATGCCCCCGACATTCCGGTTATCTTCCCCGATCATTTCCGTCCATGGTCAGTCGGAACAGTAACCGTAGCCACTGTTTTTACAATTTTCACGTCTAATTTTTACTGTTTTTCAGATCTTTTCATGCCAAATCAATCCCACCTGTTTTAATCCATCATTTGGACAGTTTTAAACCTAAGAAAGCTACAGTTTCGATCGTTCTTTTTCCCAGTTTCTGGCGACTGAAACTTCTCAATTTCTCTATGATTCTTCATCGTTTTAACTGAAATCTCCTTCTATCATCTTTCTGTACTGAAGAGGATTAATTCTTCATCATAATAATAGAGTTTCATGCATAAATTTTCATAAAACTGAAATTATTCTTAACCCTGTAACTCGATTTTTCTACCAGATTTCTCAACCATTTTAAGTGATTCTTTTTGCTAAATGTTCCTTATTCTATACTCTACAAGACCCTATAGATAGATTAAGGTTTCATGCTCCAAAACATAAAAACTGTAGTCAAATAATCTTACCTATATTTTCTGGATTCTCGTTCACAGTGACCCTTAGAACTCTCCTCTTGCTCCTGTTTCCAATTCTTCCTTTTCTTCTACTCCTTTTTAGTGCCTTTGATGTTCTCTCTTTTCTGTTTCTTAACCAACACGACTCACACACATATATATATATATATATATACACCATACAGCACCCACTGCCTCTTTCTCTCTCTACCTTATCTCTCTCTCTCTCTCTCTTGTAGTCATCCTTGACTGCAGAGAACCGTCCCTTGAACCCTTACCATCCACGTACCATGCTTGCTATATATATATATATATATATATGTATACAATCCACTTTGCACCAAGGTCGGTGGCCTTGGTGCTTTCCTCTCAGCTGTACAACACACACACACACACAGTGACATATACATACACTTGATTACACTCACGTGGCCTCACATGTTGCATGGCAGCCCTCCTTCCATTCTTTCCTTTTCATTTTCTTTTTATGTAATATATATATATATATATATATATATATACACTACACAATATTCATACATATATTTATACTCTATGTATTCTTATACACAAATAAAATACATATTTTTATACATTAATTATATCCATAATCTTGCATATAAATTCATTTATAATAGCGCATGCATACACTGATTGTAGACGTACTACGTGTCTGAGAAACATGTTCGTGCATGGGAATGCGTGCATGCACGCATTACGATGTTGGGTCTTAAGGTGCTCGGGTGTTGCCCGACACTAGGTATATTATGCAAACCAGTCACATTCCTCAATCGTTTGGTTCTATGAAATACCATGATATAGAGCTCAAACAGCTCACATTACACTATTCAGTCAATTTACCTCGGTATACGTGTCGTATCCCGGGTCAGGATATCACACCTACAAAGTCTTGAACTCAAGACCAAGATTAAGACTACTAAAACTCTACCACTTGGCCACTAGATTTTATTGTCATGTATTAATACAAAAATAAATATAAGCATCATATATTAACATGAACTTCATGTAGCAAAAATGAGGTGTCAACTTGTGGGCTAGCCAAGGATTAGATGGCCTTGTATCATTGGACCAAAATTTGGCCCAATCAAAATCCATGTAGGCAAAACAGCTTATATACATACACAAAAGCTAAGCTAGTGTCTGATACACTCCACAACCCACACCAATTGAAGTATAGAGAGAGGGGGGGAAATCTAGAGAGAGAGAGAGAGAGAGAAAGAACTTGAAGAGAAATGAAGAAGGAGAAAAGAAGAAGGGGACATTGTTGCATGCACTTAAGTTAGAGGGAAGAAGAAGCACTTGAACCAGTGTGAAGAAGGAGAAAAGCTGTAGAGAAAGAATCGAACAAGTTCTCTCACCCGAAACTTTGTCTCTTTCACTTTTGATTAATTTAAGCTTCATGTATGTATTGAATATGGTAAATAAATGGAAATGGGAGAAAAATTGACATATTTGAGCTTGGGAAACCCTAGGAAAACATTATGACCAAACTAGGAAATTTTGGGTCACGTGGAAACCCATACTAAAGCTCCATTTAAGCCTAGGTTCTAAAAGACCATTTAAAAATATGAAGATTGCAAGTTGAATCAATGAAAATGGCAAAGGAACCACAAAGAAAACTAAGGTTACAATTGGAGCATGATAATTTTGGAATGAGAGTTTTAGAGTGATTTTCTCAATCTTATAAACAAGGATTGATTCCCTGAGGTTCCAGAAATCTAATAGAGGAAAAATAAGGCAAAAACCATGGCTGAAACATATTGAAATAGAAAGAAAAATACCTCGCCGAAAAATCGAGCCTCGTTGTAGCCCAACTATAACTGATTATTTCGACGGCCAAAGTCCGGCCAAACTCCATTTTAACCTCAGATATTAAATCCTCATGGAAAATTAGTTAGAACACCGTTGGACTCGTCGCCGGAGTTTGCCTTCACCGGAGAAGGCGATCGACGCCGATAGTAATTTTGTTGACCAAGTCAACTATTAACCGGGTCGATCAATGGGTTGGATCGAGACGGGTAGGGCTGACCTGCGTATAATAGATCCTAATGATAAACCAAACGTCGTCGTTTTAATAAGTGGGAGATGACGTTAGCATGATGTCGCGATGACACGCCAAACCGGTTAAACTGGTTGGTTCTCGTCCATTTTGGGACCAGTCACTTGAAAAGTGACTGGACTGGATAGTTCATTTGATAAGTTTCTTGAAATTATATTTTAACCCCCAATGTTTCTGTTAATTACAAAAAATGGCCCAAAAAAAATTATAAATTATTTTTAAAATCTTTTTTAAATTATTGGAAATTACCAAAATTTCTTAAGCCAAAAATAGGCCAAATGAAGGCCAATTAAAATGAAAGAAGAGTCTAACTCAATATTTTTAGACGTTCTGGGTTCAATGACAGAGTCCGATTTATGAAATTAGATATCAAAAAATATGAATAGGCAAACTGAAATAATTCTAATTATGTCCTAATGATTAATCAAGCTATTAATTGAACCCCGGTGACTATGAAAATACCTACCTTAATATTTTGAGCATTCTGGATCCAATGGCAGGATCTACTTTATGAAACAAAGTCCCAAAAATATAGACACGTGTAATGTCATAAATTACCATTATGCCTTTAGTAATCTAAAAGTCAGTTAAATGTCAGAGATAGCATATTCTTACTTTTTTTTTTTTACATTCCGGACTTAATGGTGGAGTCTATTTTAGCAAACGAAATATCAAAAAATAGGACATGTGAAAGTGTAAAATTAAGAAAATGCCCATAGGCTTAATATAAGCTATAGATATGCAAATTAAGATCTGAAAAAGCCTAAACTGATTATCTTCGATATTTCTAACATGATGGTGATAACCTTTTGAAGAAAAATAAGACCTGGTAGCAAGCTAAAAAATGATGAATACGTCTTTAAGGGTTAATGAAGTTATTAGAAGTATATAGATGAAATTAAAAAGTCTACTTAAATGTTATAAGGACCAACTGGACTAAAAAATGAAGTTCGAATACGTAAATCGTGTACAGAGAAATATAGGACATTAAAAGTATAAATTACCATTATGCCCCCAAAAGGGCTAATAAGCTATAAAGTATCAGGAACCCTAAATTGGGAATCTAAAGGGTCTCTTAATCAATCAGACTAAGTTCAAAAGAACTTTAAACACTACATTGAGGTACCTAAATTAGAATGTATGTTGATTTGACATACAATGTATTTTTGATCCATGATTATAGGATCACCAAATGATGAAAAATGGAACGAGGCTATGCGATAGCTACTATGGTACTAGTATGGGAATGCAATGCTAAGAACCCAATGTAAGTAAATCCGAACTCTAATATGTGGATTTATACTATGCCAATGTGGCCTACTTGTATAGCTTGGAAAATCTTTGCTTCTTGAAATTGTGCATCAATAATTGCTTCAAGTTCATAACTCATTGATTCTTGTGTTTTCATTATGTGGAATTTGTGATTTTTTGAGATCTTATTTGTTATGAATACCTATTAGTCCTTTGACTCATTGGCTATATCTTGTCTTTTTGATTATTGTAATCCCTTTTGTTGTGGACATTTGTAACCTATGTATATGCGTATGCCTTGTGGAATCATTTTGCTGATAACATTATTTGTGAGTACCCGAGATTGTGTCTCTCACAACACCTATCTTGAATCTTTGGATGCTGATGACTTACGGGTTAGTGTTTAGGAATGATACCTAACACGCTGTCCTGATGATGACATTTTGATATGATGATAAAAGCTCTTGGTGCCATCAGGAAAACCCATATATGATTGGTGAACCTGAATGAGTGTTGTTTGGGGGTAGCCTGTTTCTTAATAGCATCTATTTGACTCAATTTGTATATGTTTGACTCCACACCATTTGTTGATTTGATGATGTTGCCTTTGGATGTGAAATACATCTTTGAGGCTTATCTTTGTGTTCGATTTGAATCCCTTTAACTCTGGCAGCTAAACATTTTATGTTGATCTATTTGGCATAAATTCTTATATCTATTTGACTCAAACTCTCATATCTATTTGACTCGGATTCGTATATCCATTTAACTCAAAATTCTATATATTCGATTTCGTACTATGATTGTTGATCTTTTAGAATCAGATTCTTATATCTATTTGACTCAGATTTGTATATCCATTTGACCTAGATTTGTATATCCACTTGACTTAGAGTCTTATATCTATTTGACTCAGAATTATATATGTTTGATTCCACACCAATTGTTGATTTGATGATGTTATCCGTTGGATGATACATATGCCTATCAGGCTTATATTTGTATTTGATTTGAATCCTTTTGATTTGGGTAGCTAAACATTATATGTTGATGAATTTGTTCTTGTTGACTTGCTTAGTCATTCTTATCACATTTGTGAACTCCTTATGAATTGTGTTATTCTGGCCTACCTGATGGCCAATTCCTTTGAACTTGAGATCCTGTAATTATTCGCTTGTTATACAGCCTTGTGTAACCCATGACATAGTGAATGATTTACTTACTGAGCTAAGTGAGCTCACCTTAGAATTATAACAATTTTTCAGGTAACACAATATGGAAGGAAAGACAACGATGGTGATTAATGGAGCTAGTGTTATACTTGTGGGCAACTTTGACGATATATAACTCTGAGTTATAATTTGAATATATATCCTATAAGGTTGATATTAATGTTAGATATTAGTACATAGTGACACTAGAAATATTATTAGACTTGAATGGTGATTAATGATGAAGGAAATTGTATTTGGAGATAATCTTATTGATGATTATTAAAGTTAATTTGGATATTAGATGAATTGCATATGTGTAGCTTTTGCGCTTGATAAATAAAAGAAAAAAAATTATTACTGTCCTGTGCAATTCATTTGATTTTTTACAGCCTGTCCGAGTGACAGTGTCGGTCAGACCTCTAATTCATATTGAGTGAGTTTCGGGTCGTGATAATATGTCTCATTTTAGTAACTGTAATTATAAAAAATCTTGTTAAGTCAAGAAATGGTGTTCAAGATATAGCGATTGAATTGGAGACCACTATTCTATGCTTAAAATTATGTTGCTGCAAAAATCACGATGGTGAGGTATTATTGCCCCTTGTTCCCACCAAATTTCTCTAAAGTGACATTTGTTTCCCTCAATGAGATTAGGTCCTTATGATAGAAAGAAGATTAAATCTGGTTGGCTAGATATTGATCATTGGGCAGTGTGTTTAATGTACAAAACCTTATTTGCAAAGATTTGTAATAGATAGACTCTGTTTGCCAAATAGAGAAATTTCTCAAAATTCTCAGTTTAACAAACATAGAAGTTTCTTTGTTACTATTTTTCTTTTAGTTTGTGTATTCTTTTTTCTACTTATTTTTTTGTTTTATCAATCTTGGAGTATTACCACTTTCTTAAGGAGTAGAGAATTTCAATGCATTATTAAAAATTTGTGTAATGATTTTTCTTTGTTTAAACTGGATAGAAATTTCTCTATTGAGAAAATTTTCTGTGGACAAAATCTATTTTTGTCTTTATTTGTATATTCCCCCTTTGTTTTTAACTTATTTCCTCTTTTGATCATAGGCATGGACCTATGTATAGTTTGTATTTGCTTTTGTTAATATAATTATACTTCAAAAAATATATTTCTTTATTTAAACTAGATAAAGAAAAATCTCTCTATCAACATAACTCAGAAATTTTAGACAGAACTTTTTGAACACTTGGGGACATTGTGTATTCATCCATTTTTTCAACTTATTTCTTATTTTTATCTCAGGTGTGGCCTTGTGTACAATTTGTATTTGCTTTTGTTAATACAATTATACATCACAAAAATTACTTTTTTTTTATTTCAACTGGACATAAAAAAAACTTCCCTGTCCACATAATCAGAGAAATTTCATCTATAAAGTGCAGAAGGAAATTTCAGTTTAGAAAAACAATTTTGTTTTACAAAATTTCATATGCAATATGAATCTTGTTTGATAGATCTTAATTTTTAGAGTCAAAATATATAATTTTTTTGAAAAATAGATTTATATATTGTAAATTATTTAATTTTGAAATAGGAAAAAGGCATGATGATGTGGCAATTACTAGCACATTAGGCATAGAAGTTCGTTCCAAAGTTGAGGTCATTTTGTATTTTTATGCTAGAGGGAAATTTTTGTTAATAAAATACTTCTGGAATTTTTGGGTCAAAATGTTTTGGATTGGACCTCATAATAATTAAACACTTTACAATAGACCTATTAGCGAATCCTTATTATTATTATTTTTTTTACTTTTGTTATTGTCTTATAACCATTATTTATAATCCATAATCGTTTTCATTCCTCTCATTTTCTTTGAAAAGAAATCTATTAAAAAGAATTGAAATTTTTTTAATATTGGTTTTTCTTTGTTGCACTTTACTTTAATTATTATTTTTTTCAAGTTGGTCATCTACTTATGTATAACTGATTTTTATTTTTAAAAAAATGATGATCTATTTATAAAATATATCCAATTAGTGTGACCATAAAATTATATACCAAAATTTTAAAGTTAATTGGATATTACCCAAGTGTATTAATAATAATCAAATAAGAAGTTTTTTTTTTATATAATAAATATCAAACACTCGACAAGATTGTGACCATAAAAACCATGACTTAGAACGTCTAATTCATTAGCAAGAAAATTAACTACAAGTATTCAAAGGATTTAGATAGAGAAAATTAACCTACACAAATCACGTGAGCAATCCCATTATTCTTTTCAATTATAAGTGTCATCTTCACTTGAACTCTTCTAATTTGCTCTAGTTCATTAAACACGATTGTACATCCACGGGGAACAAATCCAATATTGACAAACCTCATGCAATGATTCTACGTATATATATGTTATACATTCTCCAAGTACTTACACAAGGAAAGTGATTCCTTACCCTTAGTAAAATAGGCTTGAAGACTTGTATAATGAATGACTACACTCTCCTCAACATATCAATAAATATCCCAAGTGAAAGACCCTATATATATCTAGATGAATTGAACTTGACTTAAAGGGAAGGGTAAATAAGTCTCAATGGTAAAATAAAAATTATATTTCCTAATATTAACAAACCCAACAATGATTAAGGTTATCACGTCAATTATGTGAGAGTTGTATTCTAGTGCGTGCAATAAAAAATTAGTGGCATGTATCAATATCCTAATAATGAAAACAATAGATGAATACACCGATTTTTATTGATGAGAAAACCGCCATAAATCAATTGTATCTACTTTGGAAAACCCCAAGGCACTGACCCAGATGCATGAATCCACTAGAATAGATTTGGTGATTACAAATGCAGTTGAGACAATGACTTAATTCCTCAAGCCTTAATCTTGCTCTAAATATCCTCAATCATGAATCTACAAACTTTCTTCAAATAGACCTTCATTACGAATCCATGAACGGACAACCTTAATCACATCTGCGAATCTCCATACAACATCGAACTCTATCAATTGTACACTACTTGAAATCCACAAAATGTACTCCAATGGTGTAGAAGAATGTATGGTAGTGTTCTTAGATCAATAGGCCATAAATGTGAAAGAATGGTAACACCAATTGAAATCTTTTGCTACTAAAAGAATAACATGTATTGTAGCAACCAAAAGTCCTTTCAAAATCAGTGCCAAAGACTTTATATAGTCTTTGTCACAACATGTAACCCATCGTTTGTAGATCTGGCATCGCGACCTCGATCAGACCCAATTGCCAAACTGAATTTTTCCTTTTAACTTCAACATTTATATGTGAGGGGTGTTAACATGCAATCAATGATTAAATATACAATGGAAGACTTAATAAAATTTTTGCATTTATATTACTAGAGTTCTTTAAATATACAGGCCCAAAACTCTAAATACAACTACCCCCAGGACGTGGGGTGATGGGAGAACACAGGACAAGTACTATACTTCACTATCAAAATATCTTTGTAGTATATGTATCTGCAACAACTCTATGCCTATTTGGGATTTCAATCCCTACTTCAAAATGTGGCATCCTTTCCTGAAAAGGTCAAATTATCTGTATGAGCTAACAAAGCTCAGTAAATAAATTCCATTACTTTGCCAAGGGGAAAGTCAGCATAAGAAGGTTCACAACAGGATAAACAAGGTTATGACAATATGATAACCAATCAAGAAAATGATATATCACAAGTAAATTAAATACATATCATGTAAAGCAACTGAACTGACCCCTCGGGTCTAAGGCACATCTCATGATAACAACAACAATAAATATCCAACGATATAAAGTATATAAATCATCAACAGGTATCTAGCCTAACCAGTAAACGTACTGCCATAAATAGATAACTAGCTCAATATTTGGGATGCTCCATACAACAATATGTTCATTTACTAGGAACATAATATGCTTATCCAAATGAATGTAACAATATATAAAATGATTTCCATAGTCTGGTATCTATCAGTAGAACCCGGCATACCCTTTTGCAATTAGATCTGACCACCAGACTTGCTCACTGTATACCTAGCCTACAATAGAACCCGATATACCCTTTTGTAATTAGATCCATCTATCTGACTTTCTCATGTACACCCAACCTACCTTTTCACTATAGCAAAACTCGACATACCCTTTTGTAATCAAATCCACCCGTTTGACTTGCTCATGTATACCCAGTCTACCCTTTCACTGTAGCAGAACTCGGCATACCCTTTTGCAATCAGATCCACTCATCTGACTTGCTCATGTATACCCAATCTACCCTTTCACTATAGCAGAACTTGGCATACCCTTTTGTAATCAGATCCACTCGTCCGACTTGCTCATGTATACCCAGTCTACCCTTTCACTATAGCAGAACTTGGCATACCCTTTTGCAATCATGTAGAGACCTGGAAAAATGGGAAATTTTTTTTTTTAATTATTTAATTATTTGTTTATTTTAGTTTTATTCAAGTTAGATTATGGAAATTATGTGGAAATAAATAAGGCATTAACAAGGACCCACTGTTGGCAGAATAAATTCCCGGCTTTATCGGCATATTATAATTTAATATTTTATAGAACAAAATATTAAACCGATACAGCGGAAATAATTATGATGCCGAGTCTTCATAGATTAATATTTTATGAAATAAAATATTAAAACGGCAATAAATAAAACACATATAAATATATTGGATTTTGTATATATATATATAGATATATATAGAATATTATAACCAAGGAAGCAACTGAAGCTGCTGGGCACGTGAGGGGCTAATGTATGTATATACATAGATATAATGAGATAGCTTCTTGAGGAAGCTAGGGAAAAAAGAAAAAGAAACAAAAGAAAGAGAAAGAGGTAGCGCAGCAAGGAGGGAAGGGGAGAAGAAGGGCGACGGAGGAGCGGTGGTGGGTGAGACGATCGTCTCGGCGTGGCACCGAGAGTTGTTGATCGGAAGGGCAAATCCGACAGTGATCTAAGCCTTTTCGCGTACCAGGTTGGTCTCCGTTGCCAACAATTCTGCTCCGTCAATCCAAGGCCAAACAGTGCACGGTTGCCGCATCAGTCGATTCGGCGTTCTCGCGGATTCAGATTTTTGATGGGCTACATTCAACTCGATTTTGGTCGGTGAAAAGAGAATTTGATGGCACGGTTGTATGGGTGTTGGGTCTCTTGTTTAAGCAGGGAATGACGATACAGTGGGTTGATGGGAAGACGGCGATGGTGGTAGTGAGAGTTTGGTTGTCTTTGTTGGATGACCCTGCCATAAGAACCTTCTTCTATTTATTTTTCATTTTGGGTTTCTTGTAATGGGACTCCTGATTTTGTAAGGCTTTTTCTTTGTTGATTTTGGTTAGGAAATCATGGATGAATGGGGGATTTTTGTGTGTCAAATTGTTGGGAAGATCATAGGGGTTTGATGAGCAGTGCCGGTGGTTGTGATGGTGATGATGATGGTGATGCCGTGATCTTAGGTTCTGTTGGAGGCTCGGTTATTGGTGCAGTGTGTGTGTAACGGTGCAGATGAGGTTCCAGATTTGGGCAACAATTATTTGGCAGTAGTGCTGGTTGCGTGTCAAGTTGGAGAAAGAGAGATTTATGGAGCGTTGTCGAGAACAGTATGGTGCGATAAGGGGGATTCTGCCGTGAGATTTTACTAAAATGTGGGAAATAGGTTGGTGTGTGAATGTATTTAATCTCTATGTGTGTGAAGCGATGGGCGGCAGACGATGTGAATATTGGGAGTAGTTCAGCTGCACGGAGTGATGACGGATAGAGGTTGCTTTGAATAGATTGATGATGGCTTTAGCCTGCTACATTGGTGATGGCTGTAGCAGAGATGAGGTCTGGGATGGAGTTCTGGCAGAAGAAATTTTGAGATGGCCCAAGCGCAGGATTAAATGATCAATGGGTAATCTCAGAGTAGGGGCAGGTTCGGTCGCTGTCTCTGCTCTTCCGTTTTGGTTGCTAAGAAAATTGACGGAGATGAAAGTTAAGAGGTTGAGTTCTAAATTGGGATTTTGGTGTGATTTAGTATTGCTGTTATTGTCTGATGTGTTGGTGGGAAGAAGAAGGCTTGAGCTGCTTCCGTAGGGGATGAAATTATTAGCTTGAGGGCTGTTGTCTTTACAGCCAAGTATTGTCGCAGGGAATTTCAGAAGGGAAAGAAGTAGCAGCAATTAGAGCTGTTATTGCAACACCTGCTGCGGCAGTTATGAAAGCAGTAGAAGAGTCTAATGATGCAAATTTAGGTGGAGATGGCTCACTCAATTTCAAGCGGAGAAGTTATTGTCCGTTCATCTAGAGGGTTGACTGAGCCTGGGACTTTATTCAAAAACTTAATGGCCATCCTTCAGGATGTTGTTATTTGTTATGATGGCACGGTGAGGAATGTATGTAGTAATTCGATTATCCACTTTAAGTATGGGGTCAAGGCTGGAACTAAGCCCTAGAGTTTCTTCACTGCTAGCGAACCTGTTAGTGTGTTGGGTGCAACTACCATGTCGAATCCTGCATATAAGGCAGTTCTTGATTCTCCTCCGAGTAACAATTTGTCATGGGAAATCTGTTCAACGGGTTGCGGCTATAGTTGGCAAAATGGGATCCGGACAACAGAACTAGCAGGGAACACTGACAGGAAAGGAGAAGATGATTCAATATCCTCGATGGATACAGTACGAGGGTTGAGTTGTTCACTGACTGGTTGACAGAGTGGTGGACACAGCTTTCTAGGGTTGAGACACACCCTAGTCAGGTATGATATTTTTCTAAGTAAGAAATAGAATTAAGTTAGGAACGATTGCCATGTTGACTGAATGAAGCATGTGTTCATTTAATACTAGAAAATCATATAGGGAATACTTGCTTTAGAACAGAACCTAAAGTTGATCGATTCGGCACATGTATGCTTTCCTGTTATTCCGTAGAAATATGACTTGTTTTGTATGTTAGTACAGTTTGTGGTCAGCATATCTTTTCTGTGAGTTATTTAGATATAGATATGTGATTTGAGTACCTAGTTACGTTGATTTGGCACTGTATTATGTTCATGTGAAAGTGTTTTTATTATTCCGATGTGGTGACTTCTATTATTCGGATGTTGTGAATTATTATTCAGATGTGGATTTATCATTAAGATGTTATGACTTTTATTATTCGGATGTTGTGGATTTTATTATTCAGATGTTGTGGCTTTTGTTATTCGGATACAGTGGATTTTATTATTCAGATGTTGTGGCTTTTATTATTCGGACGTTGTGGCTTTTATTATTCATATGTTGTGGGTTGAGCACGTGGTGCTGTGTATTAATCGGATGTGTTCTGTGAATGAGCATTGGTACCCAGTTTCCATCAGATGTGTTCCGTAAACGGGGGATGGTACCCAGTTTCCATCGGATGTGTTTCGTAAACGGGGAATGGTACCCAGTTTCCATCGGATGTGTTCCGTAAACGGGGAATGGTACCCAGTTTCCATCGGATGTGTTCCGTAAACGGGGGATGTTACCCAGTGTCCATTGGATGTGTTCCGTGATTGAGACATGGGTGTGATATTGAGTTGCGTGGGTGAGTCACGTGTATTTTCATTGCATCAGGGTGTGGCATAGAGTTGACATGATGCGGCGTTGAGTTGCATGGGTGAGTCACGCATATTTTCATTACATCAGGGTATGGCGTAGAGATGACATGATGACATAGAGTTGACATGGATGTGGCATAGAGTTTGCGTGGGTGCATTATGCGCGCTGTTATCACATTGCATGGACATGGGAATACTTGCTGTTATATTATTTGAATGATTGGATGACATTTGGATTACTGCTGTTACATTATTTGGATGATATGTGGATTACTACCGTTACATTATTAGGATGATTGGGATAGTATGTGGATTATTCTTATTGCGTTGTTTGAGTAATCTATAAGGCATGTGGATTATTGTCATTACACTGCTAGGATGATTTAGAAAGCATGTAGATATAAATGCACACTTGCACACGCCATACCTTACTTGGATGCAACATGCATATTGCCATCATATTGTATAAATGATTAGGGAGGCATGTAGAAATGAATGTACACTTACACACGCCACGCCTTGATTTTGTTCCTTGCATTAGCATTATATCATACCAGCATGTTGGCGCTGACCCATTCGTGGGCACAGGTTTCAGGTAAAGCTCCTGGTACGTGGGACTAGAAGAGGTCTTGGAGAAAAGAGAGGAAATGAAATTTGGAAGAGTGTATAGCACTTGGGGTGTACTTTTGTAATATAGGGGCTTAAGCCCAAACTGTATGTAGGAGATAATTGTGGAGTGTGTCTTATATGTATGTATGTTAAAGTAAAAGAATGCGTGTTTAATTTTCATGAATTGTGGCCATCGAGTGAGGATGGATTGTGATGTGTTTGTATATATGTAATGTATTGTGATTATCAGGGGGAAAAAGGCCCGAAAAACAGAAGAGGTTTTGCCAAAATTTTAAGAAAATTAAAGAACTCTATCTAATTTGTCGTAAATTTGTAAATCAAATTAATTAGCTTTCATTTTATTTACTTTCTGTTCGTCAGTCGCACCTCGGGTTTCGATCAGAAATTCGGGGCGTGACAAATCAGATCTACCCATCTGACTTGTTCATGTATACCCAGTCTACCTTTTCACTGTAGTTTAGTAGGATCCGACCTTACCCTTTTACAATCAGATCCACCCATCTGACTTGCTCATGTAGATCCGACCTACTCATCATTTTTGTAGTTGATTATAGTATCGAATGGGCATTGCTACTATGCACCACTCAGGGATTTAATAATGCATGAAATGATCATAATTCTCACCCAGAGTATAAAATGTAACTGTGCATTTCTCAGGTATCATATATCAAGATGTATAATAATCACATGATCAAGATATAACATTTAATCCAACAATATTCACAAGCTAGAATAAGCATTAATGTAAATTAATAATAGCTGAAGGTATACAGGAATATAACTTGGCAATAACAAGAAACATTTGCATGACATGGCTAGAACTTTACCACTTATAGAGATTAGATTTTACTTACCTTTACTATATAGCTGAGAAATTCAGATATCCTTTTCTTTCCCCTTTGACGTTCCAAGTATTCAAGAAATACATCTCAATCTACTTTATACATAGTCTATGCTATTCATCAAATTTTATACATCATTGCTATAAGTTTCTCTTTTACTAAAATGAACTTTACTAAGTAGTCCGGGACGTCGAAGAAAGTCGGTTTAGGCTTTCACAGACTTCAATTCGGACTTCTGTACTGAAAATGGTAAAATGGTCATTTTGTACTTTTACGTGTCTCTATTTCTCGGGACCTATTTGCATAATTTGGACTCCTCTATTGAGTCCGGAAGGTCCAAAACAATAAAAATTGACTATTCATTTGACTAATTTAGACATTAGGATTATTTCCCTTAATTAAATTAAGTTAATTAAATTTAATCATTTAAAATAATAATATATATTATTTTAAGTGAATATGCACACGTGTGCCATGATGGCACAGTGGCTCCCACGTGTGGGTTAAGTGCTTCCTACTTGTACGCATCTCAGGTTTGACTCTTGGGAACAGTAGTCCCACCCAATTTTTTCTCTATTTAGCTACAATACAAACATCGGACAGTTGCTTATCCTAGAATAGGATATCTAACCCTTATTCGGTTTAACTAATTAATCCCCCAAATCCTGTAGCCAAATAGATAAAATTGTATATAATTTAAAAATTAGAACTCATTTAAACGACGCAGTTTCAACCAAATATAAGCCCAAACGACGCAGTTTTGCATTATTGTTCATTGTCTTCTCCGGTGGGATTCCGTCATCCCCTCCAGTGACAGCGACATTTTTTCGATGACTTTCCGACCTAAAATTGATGAGATTGTTTTCCATTTTTCATGGGAATTTCAACCCCACTTTCAGCTTTCCAATTTTCTAAGCCAATACTCATGAATATGGAGTAACAGCAAGCCTCTGGTGAGCATTCGCTTTTTCGGCCGACTCCCTTTTTTTCATTTCGTGGCTTTTTAGCTAGTGATTCAGCTTATTTTTCCTTCCATTTTCTTCCTGCACTCAAGAGGAATAAATCCTCATTGTTTAAACTTCACAAAATCCCCAAAACAACCCCACCCACTAGGTTATCCTCTACCTGCAACTAGGGTTTCCTAAGTTATTTCTAAACCATTTTTCTTGATTCTTTTTGAAGAATTCTTCCTAAAACATGCTCTTTAAGCTCCTGTATTAAAACTAAGCTTTCATGCTTTCAAAATTTAAAAACAAAAAATAATTTGTACCTACCTTGGTTGAGCCTTAGCTTGCAGTGTCTCCCCTTTTCTCTTCTATATTGCTTCCTTGCTCCTCTTCTGAGTCCTATAAACTACTTCACTCTCTCTACATTCTACCCCCTTAAATCAAGTTTTGTCCTCAAAAATCAAATGTTCTCATCTAGAAACTCTATTCTCTTTTTATTAAATATTTACATTCATGGTTTTCTTTTCAATCAGTCTTTTATGATCATTTAGATCACATTGATCCCTAAAGAATCATTCATCATTTACCTTTATCTAACTTGACAGAGTATCGACTACAATTGGTCGCGTATTTTTTTAGATCAATAAGATTTATTGAATTTCTTCCTAATATTTATTCATCATATGTCAGCCTCTTTGGGCTTTGGCCCTTATAGCCTTAAGACGAGTTGTTCAAAGCAACGCACAGCCGTACAATGGACTCTCATACCATCTGTACACAGCCGTACAATGGATTTTGATACCATCTGTGATGACCCGCGTTCACTCAGTACAATATGGTCCTTCGGGTATTTACCATTCACTGTAAAATATCAATGGTCAAAATAATAATAATTGTCATAAGAATATGGTTAAATTCCTATCTGTAGACCAACTTTAGACTCAACAGTATAAGTACTCTTTGTCCTATCTCCCATGACTCCATGAAAATACTAGAGTTCTTTTACTTTGTGGTTTTCAAACCTAGAGCTCTGATACCATTTCTGTCACGACCCGGAACCCACCCTCTATGAATCTGGTATCGCGACCCCGATCCGACCTAATTGCTGAATTGGATTTTTCCTTTTAGCTTTAACATTTATATGTGAGGGTTGTTAACACACAATCAATGATTAAATATACAGCGGAAGACTTAATAAAATTTTTGCATTTATATTACTAGAGTTCTTTAAATATACAGACCCAAAACTCTAAATACAACTACCCCCAGGACGTGGGGTGATGGGAGAACACAGGACAAGTACTATACTTCACTATTAAAATATCCTTGCAGTATATGTATCTGCAGGAACTCTACGTCTGTTTGGGATTTCAATACCTACTTCAAAATGTGGCATCCTTTCTTGAAAAAGTCAAATTATCTGTATGAGCTAACAAAACTCAGTAAGTAAATTTCTTTACTCTACTAGAGGGCAAGTCAGCATAAGAAGGTTCACAACAAGATAAACAAGGTTATGACAATATGATAACCAATCAAGAAACTGATGTCACAAGTAAATTAAATACACATCATGTGAAGTAACTGAACTGACCCTTCGGGTCTAAGGCACATCTCATGATAACAACAATAATAAATATCCAATGATATCAAGTACATAAATCATTAACAGGTATCTAGCCTAACTAGTAAATGTACTGCCACAAATAGATAACTGCTCAATACCAGGGATGCTCCATATAACCATATATTCATTTATTAGGAACATAATATGTTTATGCAAATGAATGGAACAATATATAGAATGATTTTCATAGTCTAATATATATCAATAGAACTCGGTATACCGTTTTGCAATCAGATCCACCCGTCTAACTTGCTCATGTATACCCAGTCTACCTTTTCACTATAGCAAACCTCGGCATACCCTTTTGCAATCAGATCCACCCGTCTAACTTACTCATGTAGACCCGAACTACTCATCATTTTTGTAGTTGATTATAGTATCAAATGGGCATTGTCACTATGCACCATTCAGGGATTTAATAATGCATGAAATGATCACGATTCTCACCTAGAGTATAAAATGTAACTGTGCATCACTCAGGTATCATATATCAAGATGTATAATAATCACATGATCAAGATATAGCATTTAATCCAACAATATTCACAAGCTAGAATAAGCATCAATGTAAATCAATAATATCTGAAGGTATACAGGAATATAACTTGGCAATAACAAGAAACATATGCATGACATGGCTAGAACTTTGCCACTTATAGAGATCGAATTTTACTTACCTGTACTGTATAGCTAAGAAATTCAGATATCATTCTTTTTTCCCTTTGACGTTCTTAGTATTCACAAAATACATCTGAGTTTACTTTATACATAGTCTATGCTATTCATCAAATTTTATACATTATTGCTATAAGTTTCTCTTTTACTAAAATGGACTTTACTATTGAGTCTGAGACATCGAAGAGAATCGGTTTAGGCTTTTGCGAACTTCAATTCGGATTTCTGTACTAAAAAGGATAAAATGGTCATTTTGTATTTTTACGTGTCTATATTTCTCAGGACCTATTTTCACAATTTGGACTCTTCCGTTGAGTCTGGAAGGTCCAAAATAATAAAGATTGACTATTCATTTGACTAATTTGGACATCAAAATTATTTTCCTTAATTAAATTAATTAAATTTAATTTAATCATTTAAAATAATAATATATATTATTTTAGGCGAATATGAACACATGTGCCATGATGGCATAGTGGCTCCCACGTGTGGGTTAAGTGCTTCCCCCTTGTACGCGTCTCAGGTTTGACTCTTGGGAATAGCAGTCCCACCCTATTTTTTCTCTATTTAGCTACAGTCCAATCAACGGATAACTGCTTATCCTAGATTAGGATATCCAACACTTTGGTTTAACTAATTAATCCCCCTAATCCTGTAGCCCAATAGGTAAAATTGTATATAATTTAAAAATCAGAAATCATTTAAACGACGTAGTTTCAACCAAATATAAGCTTAAAGGACGCAGTTTAGTCACTACTGTTCATCGTCTTCTCCGGTGGGATTCCGTCATCCCCTTCGGCGACGACGACATTTGTCCGGTGACTTTTTTACCTAAAATTGATGAGGTTCTTTTCTATTTTTCATGGGGATTTCAACCCCACTTTCAGTTTTCCAATTTTCTAAGCTAATACTCATGAATATGGAGTAACAGCAAGTCTCCGGTGAGCATTCGCTTTTCCGGCCGACTCTTTTTTCTTTCATTTCGTGGCTTAACAGCCACTGATTTAGCTTAGTTTTCCTTCCATTTTCTTCCTGCACTCAAGAGGAATAAATCCTCATTGTTTAAACTTCACAAAATCCCCAAAACAGCCCCATCTACTAGGTTATCCTCCTACCTGCAACTAGGGTTTCCTAAGTCATTTATAAACCATTGTTCTTGATTCTTTTTTGAAGAATTCTTCCCAAAACATGCTCTTTAAGTCCCTATATTAAAACTAAGCTTTCATGCTTTCAAATTTTTTTTTTTTTAAAAAAAGAAATTTGTACTTACCTTGGTTGAGCCTTAACTTGCAGTGTCTCCCCTTTTCTCTTTTATATTCCCTCCTTGCTCCTCTTTTGAATCCTAGAAACTACTTCACTTTCTCAGTTTCTTTCTTGGTTTTTTTTTTTTCTAATTTTCCCTCAAACGCACCACTTCTATATATACACAACCAACCGCCCCATTTCTCTCTTTTCTGTCTCTCTCTCTTTTCCTCCCTTCCTTGACTCTTTCCCTTTTCTGATTTTTGTTTTTTCTTCTTTTAACCTCAAGCATGACTGGCTTTGAAGATATTTACAAGTTATATATATATATATAAACTAATGTATATATATGTACATATATATAAGGGAAATAAACAGCATAATGTTAGCAAAGAGTGTGTGTTGTATATAATATATATATATATATATTTTCACCACCAGAAACCCACCCTACGCAGATCCCGAGGACGTGATGCCAGTTGCCCACCTTGCCAGTTTTCTCCACCGACAATGCGACCAACCAAAGGCAACTTTTGAACTTTACAATGAATTATATTCTAAATGTAGGGTCAAAGCAGCGGAAATTAAAACCTTTTTAGATTGAAAATGCAACCCATCTATACACATCAGAGCACGTCTAGAATCAGTCACCCAATATCTCTAGAGTATCAATATACATGCTCCAATGCATCCATTCTGTATCAATGAATTACTTAAAGTGAAAGTTACACCAATACAGTTCAGCTAATCAAACTCATCTCCAATGATCACAATCAGAATGTCTCCATGTACAATTTAATCATAGTGATCCAATATACTAGGCTGACCTCATCACTAATGATGTATTATTATAATGCATAACTTTAAGGTTAACTTTACAGTGTTTACGTTCAATCTTTGACTTGGAGTTCATATCGTCAGTGTCGTTCATTGTGCATCACTAGTTCCACTAGTTATCTCATTGCATTTCATCCCACATAATGTCACCTGAAAAATGTTAGATAAATGGAATGAGCTTCAACAAGCTCAGTAAGTAAATTCCTAGCTTTGCTATAGGTCAGGGTTAGTTCACAAGAATAATAAAAGAAATGGATAATAGATAGCCAATAGCCAGTCACCACAATGACTTGAGGGTCCAAAAAGGCTCATCCCAAAATAAGATACAAGAAGGTAATAATAATAAATCCAACAACCTGGGATCTAGCCAATCATGATAATCTGCTGCCACAACAAATACGATAGCCAATCAAAAGTATAACATGCTTGCACAGAATATGATCATCCAACGAGTACCAAAGATATATCATCATTGAGTAAAGTATAACATGATCGCAATAATATGATCATTCACAGGGCATAGAATATGATCATTCAATGAATACCGAAGATATATCATCATCGAACACTAACAACCTAGAATGCGTGAATCACCCGGGGCCCGGCATACCCCATTGCAATGCACATTCAGCCTCGCCTCATTATCCCGGGCTTACTGAATAGCGTCAGAGCCCTTATTATCTCAGGTCTCGAAGGACTTACAAGACCCCCAAAGGGTCTTTCCCCTACGCAATCTGTGAATAGATGGACCGTTGTGACTGAGCACAACCCCAGGCACATATAAAACCTCATGATCATGTTACTCTCCACAGGAACAAGAATGTGGATCGTAACTAGTTAGTTCAAGGCAACATAATATAACCATAGCTTCCCACCACTATGTTACTGGACTGCCGAGAACATAACCCGTTCAAGGCAATAATATATAACTATAGCTTTTTACAACTATGTTACTAGGGCTGCCGAGAACAACCATGTCTCAATCAACGATGCACAAGTGTATAGAACAAATAATATTTCCAACCACAGATATATTACAAGATCATGACACGATATACATGATGGTATAAGCGTGCTCAAGCATCAACAAGTCAAGATTGCAAAATGATATATGCAAGCAAGTCGAACCCAAAGCACAAGCATGAACAAATAATCACAAGTCGATTGCCATCAATCAAGGAGATCAAGTTCATTGGGTAATCACAAGTAGATTGGCATCAATCAAGAATTCAGGTTCATCAGGTAGGAAATGGAGTACAAGTTTGGCAGCATATGCAAACAAATGTGACTGGCTGAGGAACGACCACATAACAAAGTTCAGATTTACTTACCTCGATTTCTTAGTATTGCATTCTCTATTTACAAATACTCTGATAATCTCTAGATACTTTAAGCATATCCTTGCATAGCCTGAATAATCATCACTAATCACAGACATATCAGAATTCGTTCATTCATGTCTTATTCATCATCTTAGGAGTCTATTAGATCCCCTAATTAGGTTCATTGGCTTACTACGCACTCATTGGGTTTCAACTTATGTTATTAAATTTCTTAAGTAGGCTTGGCAGTTGTCAGAATAATATTTTAAGTCATTTTGACTCTAGTCGTTATCAATTAAGCACTTATTCGACCTTAAGGGCAAAATAGTAATTTTGTCATTCTCACTCCGGACTCTATTGTGGTCCTCAGGATATCCCAAATATCTTATATATAAAGTTCTAAGTCTTTTGGACTTCATTTGGTATCTGCTTATGATCATCAGGACGCATCGGTCATTTCTCATTTTATATGTCGACTGTTCCGGAGTCTTATTTAGCCCTTCAATTTTCGTAATTATGCTTATGACAATTTATTAGATCAGATTGGCCTTTAGTCGGCCTCTACTTTGCACTCACCACACTCAGGGGTATTTTGGTCATTTTACGTTTCGTGAAATTCTGCTCCCGATTCGTCATTTAATCATGTGTACAGTTTCATGAGTATCTGGGATTCTATCGGTATCAATTTTGTCCCATTTGGACTTCATTTAGACTTTGTATGGCATCAGGGGCATTTTGGTAATTTTAGACTTTCACGCATCACATTTTTCGGTACTTCGTTTGCTAGTACGGACTCCACCCTTGAGTCCAGAGTGCCCAACATAATTAAAATGGACTATCTTTTATTTTTATTTGACCTTGGGTATCATTAGGGGCAGTACAATCATTTATCATTTGCGTGTCTTTATTTTTTGGGACTTAATTTCCTAAATCGGGCTCCACCATTGAGTCTGGGATGCCCGAAATAGTAAAAATACACTATTCATTTATTTTATTTGGACTTCATTTGACTCATTTAGTGTCCAAGGGTAAAATAGTAATTTTACCCTAATTAATAAAATAATTAAATAAATTATTTTATTAATTATTTATTTTTCCAAGGGCTAATTTGAATTTATCTTTTAAAATCTAGGCCATAATACAAATATTTAGAACAGTTAGGGGTCAAAATGTAATTAAATAGAAAGTCTTGGGGTTCAAAACTAATTTCAGAAAAGTTTGGGGTTCAAAACCGAATTTCAGGAAAAAAGGGTTCAGAATCGTCCGGTTTTAGGGTTCAATCAATTGAACCGGTCCAAAACTCCTAAAACCAACCGGTTCACTTCCTTTCACTACATCATGCTGACGTTGCGATGACGTCAACTTCATTAAACAAAACGGCAATGTTTTCGTTTCGAGTTAAGATCCTGTTTTAAATGGTCAGGACCCGAACCGCTTTTGACCCGATACCCGACCTGTTTCACTGTTCATCGTCCCCAACGATTAGGGTTTCACTGCTTCTCCACAGTCGTCTTCTCGATGACGGCACGGAGATTCCGGTGGATTTTTGGGTGCAGTCCCATAGGGTTCGAAAGGAAAATTTGTAAGGATTTCAGATCTGGTTTTGGATTTTCAGTTGGGTTACATCTTGGCCGTCGAATAGGGAGTTACAGGTCGTAGCTCCGGTGATGGCCGATTCTCCTGGCGACCACTGTTTCTTTATGATTTCACGTCTGATTCTCTCTGTTTTTACACCCATTTGTTCCTAAGACATTAAGGAATCCTTTGGTAGCCTTTTGGACCTCAAACAGCCTACATTCATACACCCAAATCAGGTTTTCCGGCTTGATTATCCCCAGCTCTATCATGGTCATTTCTTGACCGTTTTACTTTATTTCAAGTGCATTGGAATTCTGAAATCATTTGCTACATTATTGCATGCATAAAATTAAGTTTAGGTTCCATTTGTTTCAGGCCCCAGATCTGAGGTCCATCAATGGTAGATTTCACTATTTGTCCTTCTAAGCACTCTTATTACGTGCCTAATTGTTCCTCAATGTTACAGTAACTCATGCATGCTCAAAGAATTCACAAAAAGTATACATATACCTAAAATATTTAGAAAGAGAAACATTGTGGGTATATGTTTTATACCTTCAATGGCCCCTTTCTCCTTCTGTTTCTGTATTCCCTCTCTTGTTCTTCTTCTTCTACCGTATCCTTAGTTCCTTTCCTTTTTATGCACCTCCATGTGGAACACACATGCATGCACACACAATCTTATACACAAGCTCCCTCTCTCTAAGTTTCTCTCTCTAAACTTTCTCACTCTATATTTGCAGGCACTCACACACACAACCACACACCCACTGCACACACTCATGTGTTCTGATTATTCAAACCCTCATGCAACATGTATATGTATACATACATACAAACATATTTTATATTTTATGTTAAGTTGCATGAAATACGATTGGTGGGTGTGGTGGTCCAATGAGAGGCTGTCACCTCATCTTTGTCATTCAGAAATTAGGCATTGTAGGATAGTTATATATGTATCTTATGTATAGTTAAGGACAAAAGTGCTTGTGGCCAAGTGGTTAGATTTTTGGGAGGAAATTTCTTAGTCCTTTAGGTCTAGGGATCAATTCCCATGACCGCCCATTTTTGTCTCTTTTGACCAATTTTTATCTTATGCCTTGTTTGGCTAGCGCAGAATTCCGTTTTAACTTTTCCCTTCGTAATTTCTTTTCTGTTGCTCATTTTTTCAAACGGTTTCTTCTGGGGGTTTTGTATTTCAGTTAGCTTCGATGCCAAAGGCCCCATGTCAGTTATTATTTATTTGTGGCCATCATAGTTCGCTAATTCGAGTTTTCACAATGCTAAAATGACATCATTTCACCTAATTAATTGACAATTAGGTTCAAGTATTACACCCTCATCTCTAGACATGTTTAATTATTTTATTAGTTTCTCATGACTGCCGAGAGATAATGATTAATTTCCTAAATCATTTTTTTAAGTCGGTGCTAATTAATAATTAGCAAACTAATTATTAATTAAGCCAGGTCGGGGTGTTACATATATACTTATATTTTTGTATATAATGTATACATGTATTTATATATATATATATACACACACACATACACCAATACACATTTATTCACACACATATAAATGCCTATAAATATATATATATATATATCTATTATATACATGTATATATATACACATACATATAAATATACTCACACCTGTATGTGTCTGCGTACATGTTTTTTCGTGCAACTCAATTCCTCGTACGGATAGTCCCGAGGTATTCGGGGTTGCCCATAAATTACATCGTGTGTTTTGTCATAGTGTGTTTTCTCAAAATTGTACATCTATCTCTTTACACTACGTGTTCGGGTTATAAGTCAGTTTTACACCAGTTGACCCGATCTACCTCGGGTCTAGTGTTACATTTTGGGTCAAGGTCTTAAAGTCTTAGGTTAAAATAGAGCAGAATCCTTATAAAAATTGGAAACTATTTGCACAGTTTTCCAATGGTCATTCGAACGAGGCCTTGGTTATTCAAACGAGACCCTTTAAAAAAGAGAGTACGTGTAACACCCCAACCTAATTAATTAATAATTAGTCCACTAATTATTAATTAGAAACAAGATAAAGAATAAATAAGAAAATGAATCGAAAAGTTCTCGATGATTACGATATGCCAGTAAAATAGTTAATTACGTCGAAAAGGGAAGGATGTGATACCTCGAACTCAGTTACTAAATTATTTGACGTAATGACGTTATTTTGGAACGTAATGCATTGGTTCAAGCTATTTTAGCCTCGTTTTAATACTATTAAAACTCGAATTAGCTAATTATAGAAAACACAAAGAAATAATAACCGACACGAGGCATTCGACATAAAAGCTAACCAAAATAGGAAGCAATCAGAAGAAACCGCTTCGTAAAAAGAGCAATAGAAAAGAAATTATGGAAGAAATAACTAAAATAAAAATCAGTGCCAGCCAAACGAGGCATAAGCCCAAAATGAGAAAAAAAAATGCCAAAAGTGAGGCCAAAGGGATTTGAACCCTTGACCAGGTGAGGGAAAAGATTCTAAGTACCCAAAAATAAACCAAGTGGGCTGTCAGCACTTTTGTGCTTAATTATACAACAGAATTGTATATATGCTCAAATTACCCAAGCCCACCTCCCAAATTGACCAATGGTCATTCATGCAACACCTTATCCACACATCACCTTATATTTTAGCCCTCATTATCATGCTTGCCCTAGCTCTCATCACCACAACTACACACCATGATGTGTATGCATAGATAGATGTATAGTCATGCAATTATATATATACAAGTTATACACTATAGAAGACCTCAAGTGTATGTGCTTGTGTTCAGAAAATAGGTGTGTGAGACTCAGCAGTGTGTATGCGTGTGAGTGACAGAGAGAGAGATACACTTTGTGTGTGTGTATACAAGTGTGTGAGTGTGTGCATGCATGTGTGTGTGTCACTTAAGTGCACAAGATAAGGAGATTGAGCAACCTTTGAAGGGTTTTGAGAGGGTCAGAACTGAGCCACGATTGAGGGAGGAACCATCAAGGTATAAAGTACCAAAAGCTCAAACTTTTCCTTTGATTTCTGCTCACTGTTTCAGTTTATTTAACTATATAAATTGCATGCATGAGTTAACTTAACACACAGGAACTATTATATACAAACTAGGAGGGTCAAGAAGGCTTGAAAAGCCCTAGGCTAAACATGGCAGCCATTGACAGACCTCCCAAGGTGTAGGTCCGAACCAACCACAGCCAAATGGACGTTGGCTTGTTGAAACCTCAAATAGAGGCCACTAGGATTCCAAAAACACTCAGACGCAACTAGAAACCCCATGGGAAGACCTCCAAAACCTGACTTACAGGTTCGGGTTCTAAAACCCAACCTTACAAACTCACTGTAAAACCTACTTTTGAGAATGAAGACTTAAACCCTACGATCAGTAGGTCACACAGAAGAAATCCCATAAGCTTTGGGCCAAAAACAAGTATGTATGATGAAGTTGCAGGTTCGGTTATCCAATCTTGGATCGAACGTGTCATGCCCCGAATTCCACGAACCCGAGGGTGAATGTAACGAAACTAAAAAAAAATAAAATAAAGGACAATCTAAATGGATTTAACTAAACATGCATTCCTTTTCATCAATATATAAAAACATAAGGTACATCCTATAAATATATCGTTCACATGTCATTTGGGCTTAAGCCCTTACATCCAAAACGTGCCCAAAGGGCCAAATACACTTCTAAATCCTTTTCTTTCCTTTTGTCAAGATCTCATCAAATCTCATGTAGCAAGGGCGTCATCTGTAATATGTTATCCTACGAATGGTTAGCTCAACTGCTAGTATAATATGATGCCAATGCAAGGAACAAAATTAAGGCGTGGCATTTGCAAGTGTACATTTATCTCTACATGTCATTCAAGGTCATCATACAATGTATTGGCAAGATTCAAAATACATTCATACAAATTCTATACTACCTTATTGAATTCATTTATGCGATGTCATACAAATATACGTGACACACCCATGCCACTCTATGCCACACCCATGTCTCGTTTTCGGAACACATCCGATGGAACCTGAGTACCAATAGCCCATTTACGGAACACATTCGATAGATTCTGGGCACCAATGCAATGTCTCATTTTCGGAACACATCCGATGGAGGTTGAGTACCAATACAACGTCCAATTTTTGGGTCTTTCACCACAGGATCTACACTCTCATAATGCATAGCACCACGTGCTCAACCCACACTATGCTTTCAATGAATCACACCATGCCAATATGCCTCGACTCCACCATGCAATAATATAATCTCAGATAAGCAATTTACCAACACATGGAGCATGCTTTTAACAATGTATTCCACTTAAAGCAATCACATCATCTGAATTATAAAACCTCTTCCACATGAAAGTATACAATACATGATCAACGTAAATATATACTCAAGTCATGTGTTCACAATCTTAACCAAACATAATCCTCCAATACAACATAGAATAAATCATATCTCCGTGGAGCAACAAGAAACACATAAATAAATCATATCTCCGTGGAGCAACAAGAAACACATAAGCAACATAAACAATCAACTCAAGGTTTCTTTTTAAAGCAACATTCCTTATGCGTTTTTCCAACATCAAATAAACATATGATTCATTCAATCAACATGCAAATCATTCCTAACTTAATCCTATTCCTTACTTAGCAAAATATCATACATGATGGGTTGGTCTCAACCTTAAGAAGTCGTGCTCGTTGTGAAGCTGAACTAAACAGTGAAAATGTAGAAGGTCAGGTCGCCTTCTCCTTTCCTTTTAGTTTCCCTAAAATCATGAAATACAACTCAGTCCATTTCTACTTGAATTATGCTATTCATCAAATTTTATGCCTTTATTTCAGTGAGTTTCTATTTTACTAAAATAGACTCTACCATTGAGTCCGGGACGTCGAACGAGGTCGGTTTAGGTTTTTCGCAGAATTTAATTTGGACATCTGTACTAAAAAGGGCAAAACGGTCAATTTACAATTTTACGGGTTCTTACTTCCTGAGACCTTTTTTTACAAATCGGATCCCATGGTTGAGTCCAGAATGTTCGAAATAATAAAATTTCACTATTTGTTTACTTCGATCGGAGTTCGTTTGACTACTCTTTGAATTAGGGGCATTTTGGTAATTTTAAATGTTCCTACGGGTCTTTTATTTTTCGGGAACCTCAGTCTCACAAAATGGACCTCACTGTTGGATTCAGAATGTCCGAGACATAAAGAAAACACTAATTGATTTGTTTAATTTGGATTCCGGGCCATTTCACTATTATTTAATTTAATTAATTAATTATTTTAGTTACATATTATATATATTGTGGGGGGATTAGTTGGCACGGTTGGTAACCATCCAAACTGGCCACAAGTCCCTCACTGTTCCCACAACTCCTACATTCGAATCTCAGCCCCTGCTCACCCTCTTTTTAATTTTCATTTTATATATTAACTATAGTATATATATATATATATATATATATATATATATATATATATTTTGGGGCGTATTGGTTACCACGGTTGGTAACCGTCCTAGTGGATTGGGCTTAGGGGCTCTCCTTATGCGTCCATGGTTCGAAACTCCCTAGCCTTAATTCCCACCCTTTTCCCTTTATATATATATATATATATTTTTTTTTTTTTCCCTTTAAATCTCTTTTCCCTTTTCTTTTTGGATTGTTGGGCCCAACTTAAAAGACAGCCCATTAAGGACCCAAGGATTTAAAAAAAAAAAAAAAAAGAGGCCCAATGGCTTAAAGGAGCCCAACCCAGTAGCCCCTTTGCCCCCCCCCCCCCGATTTTCCGGTCATCCTTTCCGGTGAGCTTCCCTAGCGCCGGTCACCGGAAAGCCGTAGCCACCCTACTGTTTTACCTGTTTTCAACGTCCAGATTGTTCTGTTTTCATCTTAAAGTAATTCCAGAATTTTAAGAAAACTTTTGGGGTAAATTTCAGCCCAAAGTAACCTAGTTTCTTCACTCCCAACTCAATTTTTTGGCCATGCACCGGTCAACTGGTTGCCCCTCATCCTCTTTGATTTTTTGAACATGTTTGCTCACTGTTTTCATCTAGTTTCCTTCCTACATCATTGAGGATCCGTCCCTCACTGATAAATCAAAGTTTAAACAAATGAAATCACAACAAAAAAAAAAAAAAATCAGATTATCATCCTCCCTGCAACTGCCTATTTCTAACTGATCTTCTAACCATTTCACTTGATTTCCTTTGCATTTATTTTCTTATTTCCTACTTTATAAGACCCTATAATCATAACTAAGTTATCATGCAAAGGAAAAATTTTAAAACAAAGGCCAACTGGCTTACCTCCTTCCTGGGTTTTTCTTGGTGTTGCAGCACCCCTCCCCCTTCTGATTTTCTCCTTTGAATTCCCACTTCTGCTGTCCTCAAGTGCTTCTCGGTTTTCCCTCAGTTTCCCTTCCCCTTTTTCTGTTTTCCCTACTAACTCTAACGCTAATATAAATGTACACACAACCCATTGGTTTGAACCCCCCCTCTCTCTCTCTACTTCCCTGACTCCACCCTCATCATCACCTCTGTCTTATACACTCCCACACTCCTCAGTTCTGCACCCGCATCCTCATTACACTTTCCCACTTGAGTGTTGTATACTCAACTAGCACACACACACACACATCACACCCACTCAACTGTACACACACACACAGCCGACACTACACACACACACCTTGCATGCTGCACTTTAATTTATTTTAATTCATTTTATTTTATTTTATTTTATCTTATCTTATTTTAGCACACATATATATATATATATACACATACACATATACATTTAATTACACATATATTATAGACTTACCTCTGATAATACATATATATATATATATTTACATGAATATTTTTATGCACATGTATATACAATAGAATATTTTACATAATTCCATAAATATTTATATATATGTACATACACACGTAAAATCTCATAGTCTAAATTTAGAATGCTTGAGCTTGATCTAGTGCTCCAAAGAAATGTCAAAACGATCATAGGGCTTCCAGGAATACCTTAGAGTGAGAAACAGGGAAAATGACCAACCCAAAACTCACGAAATTGAAAGAAATGAAACTTAGAAATTAGGGCTATAGGGAGGGCGAGTTGGGGAAGAAGATAAACAGTAACTAAATCGGGTTTGGGTCGGATCTGGGTTCAGGTTGGGACCTGACCCGTCGCATAAATGGGCTTGAGTGGGACGACACCGTTTTGGGCTTAAGGGTTTTAGGTTTTAAAGTTGATTGGGCCTGTTTGGACACAGGGTCAATAAATTCAAATCGATAGCCATATACGGAACAGGGGTAACCTATTCCTGTTTCATCCTTATCTAGCCGTTTGGATCAAGGAATATTAGAAAAAAGGGGGGAGCTGCAGCTCCCCTGAATCGAACCTAGAACTGGATGGATGGGGGGGTGACACTTAACCACTGTGCCACCCAGTTCTCACCCGTTAGAAACTCAACCGAAAAAAAATATATATATATATATATAAATCATACTGAAAATATATATATATATTATACTAAAAATATTAAATTTAATTAATTAATTAATTTAAAAATAAGTAAATATTCCAATGTCCAATTTAATTAAACAAATAGTGTATTTTGACTATGTCGGACATTCTGGACCCAATGGTGAGGTCCATTTTGTCAATCGGGGTTCCAAAAAATTAAGTCACATAAAATATGAAATTACCATTTTGCTCTTAGGGGTACCCGAAGCCAAATAAAAAGCCGCGAAGGCCTAGATTTATTTTCTTGGACGTTCCGGACTCAATGGTGGAGTCCGTTTACCCAAATAAAATACTCTGAAGGCTGATGTAATAAATTTAGCAACCTTAAGAATATAATTAAATAATACCGAGAGAGTTAAATAACTCACAGACGTTAACCTCGACCTAAACAATTGAGATGAGTTAATAACAATTAAATTTTTGATTTATAGGAACCTCCAAAGGGAAGGAGAATGAGACTTGAATTAATAGAACTATTGAAAGTTATTTTTGAGGTAAGTAAAACCTGAACTTTGTTATGTGGTCTTTCCTTAGCCATGTCATATTTTTTTCTTCCTGCTGCCACCTTGTACTCTATTATCTGATATGCCTTGATCTCTACAATTGATATTGTTCTATCTTGTGGACTTGATGAGTTCTTTCATGTTAATACCCTAATGTGATTTATACGTATTCCTCTAATGCTTGAATAGTACACGATAGGAAAAATATTACTCCACAACTTGTGAAATTATCTATGCATGACCTAATTTTATCCATGATAGTACTTGACTCGTTACACACTTCAGCCCTCAGGGGCAAGATGCTGACAGTCTACACATGGTTGTGAGCGTCACATCGCACGACTGGGCTACGCGTGGGTAGTGAGCGTCACTTCGCACGATCGACATGTAGTCATGCAAGGCATGACGTACGGCCTGAGTTCTGGAGGACACGAAAAGTTAATAGCGCTGTGCTGTAAGCACGAAAGGGTATGTCAGGGCCCTAACAGATAGCATCTAACATATAGTTTCTTTTTATCTTTTACATGACATGCTTTTGGTTTTCAATATGTTATATACTTTTGAGCATCGTTGATATCGTATTCCTTGGATTCTCGATATGCTTGTGAGCTTTTCCTTAGAATACCCCTTGTTGTACTATTTGATATGATGACATGCCTATATAGACGTTTTCTGATTTCGGCAACACATCATTTGGCTAATTCTTATTGTTATTTTTGTGCACTTCTTGGAATATGCCTATAGGACCTGAAGGTCATTTCTATCGGTCTATATATTGGTGACTAGCTATTGTGACTTCTATCATGTCTTCTGTTCCGACATGCATTGATTGGTATTTGTTCATTGCTTACCTTCTTGAACTAATCTTGACTCATAACAGAGGAAAGGACTTTACTTATTCGACTTTATTAGCTCATCCCCTCTCTTATATTTTTTTCATGACAACAGGAAGTAGGAGAACCTTTCAGGCGCTCTGGAGGTTTAGACGTCCGCTAGCCACTAGTAGCTCCTTTTGGCGAGTTTTGTATTAAATTAAATACTGGAAGGTCTTAATATCTCCCATGTCACCACGGTCCTAGTCGATTGTGTTTTTGGAGGATCTGTACTTATAAAGCACTTATGTTCTTTTGGCATGTATTAAATGATGACCTGACTATGCTACTAGATGTTTTAATGATTATAAATATTTTGTTAAGACTTTACTTAGTATTTCATATCCTTTTGACGGAGAACGGCCCACGGGCCGTAAACCCGGTCACAGACCCCTAATCAGCATAGGGTGAGGTTTTGGGTCGCGACATTGCGTAGCTCACTGCTCTGGTATTTCGAACAAGCATTCCCACAAGGTGATGTTGAGAGGTCACTGGCCTGGTCGTTAGAACGACCAAGCCCACGACATCCCACACACCACTTACACGACCTTACTGTTATGGTCATTCAAACGAAACCTAGGGCTCGTTCGAACAATCGAGACAGAATGCTCAATCGAACCAAATTACACATAAATAAAAAGCTACACATTTAACAAAAATCAATGTTTCTTGAAAACCTATGAGAGCTTTTGAAATCAAGGCCACACTTTTTAGATAAACCATGTTAAAAACATTTTATATGCATGAAGTGTGTGTGTGAAATCCATGAACCATATGTATCCAAGAAATTTACCTTTCCTACCATTGCAACCATCTTTGATGACAAGAAACTCTTGATATTGCTCGGAATGTTGAGATGACCACAAGGCTTAGGAACAGAGGCTTGTCTTAAATAGAACACATTATAACTCAATAGTTTTGTCAAACATAGATTAGCCAACAAAATAATAGATTGTATGTCCTAACACCAAGGTATTCACTATTTCATTAAGGTTTAAGAAATACCCCAAGATATTCAATATTTCATTAAGATTCAATAAATATTCCAAGGTATTTAATATTTCATTAGCATTCAATAGCAACAATAAGGTCACTATTTATAGGTAATCCTAAAACTTAAAAGAAATAAAAAATAGATACCAAGTTTGTACACGAAAAAAGAAAAATATATCTATACCTATATCTATATCTATCTATATATAAAAGTATAGATGTTTTCTCAAAAAATGTTTAACACTTTTTTGCTATTGACAAAAATACCCTTTTACGGACCCCCAAAACTCTTTACATCCCTTTTGAAGTCGTTCGTTTTTCGCCCCTTTAGAAGTCCTTTGTCGTCTACAAGGTAGGCAATTCTTCTTTAGGATCCAATTGTACCTGAAAAAAAAAACCCTTTATGGCCCTTTCTTTATGTGCCTTCAGGATTCAACATTCAATTGATAATCACTCTTTTCTCTTAAATCTGAACTAAACTTGTCGGGTCAAGTCAATCAGATTTCTTGTACTCTATCAAAGATTTACAGGTGCGAACAATGATTATTCGATTCTCTATTTTCATCTAGTCCTTTAGTATCGATTTACAAGTTCCTGCTTATCGATCTCAAAGTTGTTCGTGTGAGTCAAATTCGATTTCTTCAACAAGGTAAGCAATTTCTATGGGGCTCGTTTTCATTATTGTTTCCCCAACCCCGTCATCAAATCAAATAGGTTGGTAAAGTTTCAAACTCTTCGGCATTTTGGTTGCTTGAAATCCATCCCTTTGTTGAATGCGGATGATTATTGTGTTCCAAATCAATTGAAAGCACACATGTTTGATCAAAATCCTAAAATGAATGATATTATTGCCTTTAAAGATTATGAAACTATTTACAATTTTTAACTGGAAATTATTATTGAAAAAACATATAGAGTAAGTCTCATGTGCTTCTTACATATTTCCCTCAGTGGATGCCTTTTTCATACCTGATATATGCAACAACAAGCCTTTTAAACTGAATCCTCTGCCATCTGAAGCTTCTCGATTAAATTTGAAAGGGCAACAGCCTTGTGAGATTGATAAAAGAAAAAAGAAATCCCTACTGTATAGCAAAAATGTTTCTTTTCTTTTTTTTTTGTTGAAACAGATTATCCCATGACCAACAATTTGCATTCCAGAGGCTTTGCTGCACTAATGTACCGAGTAATAAAAATTATCGAATTATAAATGAAACCTAATGATGCTGTGTGTGTAACATTTTTGAAATTAGGAGCACAAAGCAATTCTACTTAACATCTTCTCAAAAAAATTAACTTCTTTTTCAAATTAAAACTGAAAAGATAACATAAAGTACTTTTATCTAATTGGTCTCTCTAATCATTCCAAGACTGATTTGATTCCCAAAAATTACACTTAAAGAAAGCTTGAGTCTCAAATATTTTCAACATACTAAATGAAAATTTCATTTAAATTAGATATATTTACATGAGTTCAGTTTCGTTAGTTAGTAAGTCACGTAATAAAGAGTCATATCTTATATGGGTATATAAAAGCATCATGTATAAATATTAATATATATTACTTTGCAGCGAGCTCAAGATAATCTGCCCAAGGATGGTCTCCTGAATGAGCCACTGTAATGGCTGTCATCCACTTTATGAGGACAACTTCCATGGGTGTTTGGCTGTTTTGAACAAAAACATGGATGTTTGGCACCAAAATCGTCCGTAAAACAGGATTTTGAAAATATTTTAAAAAAATTATCTTTTTAAATAAAATTAAAATGATAATTTAAAATGAGGATAATTCTGTATGAAATATTTATATAATAAACTGATTATTTCATAATTAATTTTCAATAATCAATGGATCACTGCTACGCCAAACAATTAGAGTAATCCTTGTGATAATTAAAATAATAACAAAAACAATGAGTACAATTAACAGCAAAGAAGTTTTGCCGACTGTTCATAATTTCCATTCTAAATGTATATTTATACATATATAATAAAATGAAGGCAATTCAAAACAAAAAGTCAGGCAGCCCAACAGATCAAATCAAATGATATAATCCGACCACTCCGACATGAATGACGTTTGATCCATGGACTCTCCGGGCACCTCCTCGTGTTTTCCAGACCCTACCCTCCCCCCAACCCGCCTCGCCGGATTCCCCACCGCCGTTGTCCGTGGCGGCACATCAATCAAAACCACCGACCCTGCCCCAATCTTTGCCCCCTCCCCAATCTTCACATTCCCCAATATTGTTGCCCCAGCACCGATCAACACTCCGTCGCCAATCTTAGGGTGCCGGTCTCCACCTACCTTGCCGGTTCCACCTAAGGTCACGTGATGGAGCATCGAGACATTGTTTCCGATCACTGCTGTCTCGCCGATAACAATGCCTGTCGCGTGATCAAATAGTATTCCCTTACCTATCCTCGCCGCCGGGTGTATATCGACGCCAAAGACGTCGGAGATTCGAGACTGGAGAGCGAGTGCGAGCGGCCGTCGTGACTGAGTCCAAAGCTTGTGAGCAACTCGGTGGGCCTGGCAAGCGAGAAAGCCCTTGTAATTGAGAAGACAGTGAGAGTAGGACAGACACGCAGGGTCACGCAACTTGGCGGCGCGTAGGTCGGCGACGGGGGCGGACCGGAGGGCGGGGTCGGAGGAAAAGCTGTCGAGGAAGAGGTCGTAGAGGAGGCTGAACAGAACAGTCGAGGAGCAGAGCTTGTTGCCGAGGTGGAAGGAGAGGGACCGCTCGAGCGAGGAGTGAGATAGAATGGTCGAGTAGAGGTAGCTCGCGAGCGCTGGTTCGGAGTCGGCGTCTCGGCGAGCCCCCGTCTTGATCTGTGACCAGATTCGGCCCTCCTCGCTGTCTGACTCCGCCGGCGGCGGCGGAGCGTATCGGAAATCGCCTGCAGGCATTGTTAACGTCGCCGTATAACTGACATATAATAGCTGAGAACTATTAGAGACTAAGAATTGTGTTTGAAGGGGGTGAGATTTGTGCTGCTTCTGCAAGGATCTGAGAAAATCGTTATATATACACATATATATGGGTAATTTCTTTGCAGCGACGTTGGACACGTTAATGGCGAAATTTGGAAACAAAGCGTTGCCACGTTAGCAGGAGAGCCGGGTCAACCCAGCAATGAAGAAGAAGGATGGAAGAAATATATTCCAATAGGGTTTAGATTTTGCCCTACTCATTACAATCTTTTCATCTATTACTTGCGTACGAAGGTGTGGTCTGAGTCCATCTTTCCAGGAATTCTTCGTGATATTAACGTCTATCTATTCCATCCTTATCATCCTCCAGGCTCCAGGTATTATTTTCTCTATATTTATAAATATGCATCTTTTTAATTAGATTTACAATAATATATATATATATATATATATATATATACACACTTGGAATTGTTACTTAAAATTATAATTATATATATAAATATATGCTAGAAAATCGTGGTCAGCGATTGTCGGTCACCAGGATTTGCTTCAAACAGAGCTTTAATTCAACTAAAACTAAAAAAAAAAAAAGAGGACTTGTTTAAAAATCTTAGAGAAAATTATATATATAATAAACACCTGGCTTCAGAGATCTACTTATTGAAAAATACAAGGCAAAAACATGAATTTGGTTCTAAGCAATGAAGTAGAAGATTGGAAAAAATATATTCCAAAAGGATTTAGATTTTGTCCCACGGATTATGAGCTTTTTATTTATTATTTGCGTGCAAAGATTTATTCTGAATTTATCTTCCCAGGAATTATTCATGACATCGATGTTTATCAATATGACCCATACCATCTTCCAGGTATATTTCTCTTTCTATATTTTAATAATAATTAGATTTACTAAATAAATACACCTGTAAATATTCGTTGTATATAAAATTATTTTAATTTTTTTTTACGAAAATTAGTTTTCTAAACCAGAGTCCCAATTGAAGCAAGCAGCGTAACATTATTATTCTAAATAACATCACACCCTTTGTATTCATGATGATGATGTGCATGCTGTAATTTTTATTCTTTGTTACAAATCATGAATGTTTTCTACTTCAATAGAAAAGATAAAGTGGGTAAATTACTATCATGAAATACTAATAATATTTTTTATGTGACCCCATGCGTTTGTGCACATAGAGAAGGAACAATAGAATGACATGGGTTTATTTTTCTTGGATATCCCTCGGGATATCTTAGGGGAATATTTGGAAACAAAATTAGCTACCCTCTTATGAATGTTTGAAAGAGTATTGGGTGGCCAAACAAACATGAGTAGAGAATATCTTGGATGTTTGGATTGTTATGGATGTCTAAAAGAGTGTTGGGTGGCGAAACAAACATCGCTACTGAAAGAGTGTTGGGGACAAACATAAACTAAGATTCAGTAGCCATTGATGAAACACACAAAATCTTGGATCATTTCAGTTTACGTGCTGAATTTTGACGGATCAGCTGCCTAACAGTCTACTACTACAGAGTTATTTCTTTGTAGTCAACACATTAATTTAGCTTTATTTTCCAATTTGTAAACTCATTTATTAGATTCTATTACTGATATACCACAACGTGACACACCAACCACTACTTGACACGTGTAACTACGGGACAGCTCATGCTCGGTCATTCAGCTCATGCTCGGCCTTTCAGAGCAGACCCACAAAGACCGAGCACATATCATCAGAGCAGGTCTGCTCTTCTGCAAAGCTAACAAGTATGAACACAAGCCTTCAGTACAATACATCAATAATCCGACCTCATCACCGCCTCAATGTGCACTGAGCAGGAAATAAGAAAACAGTCTTCGACAAGGAAACTGCCACGCATGGTTATCTTTATTGTTGCCATATTCAACAAGGTAACTGATATCTCCCACGATCCAATCCCTATATTCATGGCTCCAAATCCTAATCAACTTGGGAAAGCCACTGCCTATAAAATAAACCTTAGAGGTACGCTTTATTTTCATGTTCATTATTTTGGCTTTCATTACAGTCTTTCAATTCAGTTTATTGACTTAAGCATCGGAGCGGCTACCGTCGGAGCCAACCCGGTAGTCCTCTGATCTTCTGTTTTGAGTATTTCACAGGGAGCCGAGCTTGGATCATACGAGGGCCAACAAGTGCAGCATCAGTTTGGCGCCGTTTGTGGAAACGACAATCACCAAGTGCTCTACTAATTCAAAGTTCATCCTCTTTTTATCAAAGGATTATGGCTCCCAATCTCCGACCCAGGAAGAATACTCAAAATCCTCAGAACCCTCAGCCTCAATCGCCTGCCGGACGAGGAAGAGGGCGAGTGATTGATCCCGTACAACAGGAGCTTGCCGAAACTAGGCGACAGAAGCAGTTGTTGCAGGAACAGCTCCTAACCATGTCTAGAACTCGGGTGATGCTTACCCAGAATCATGAAACTAATCCTTAGAATCCACCCGTCAACACAAGCACTCGGGAGGCGTAGCCTTCTACGACTGCTCACGTTCATAGGAGATCCCCAGCCATCAGCAGTCGCCGGCAGAGGAATGCCAGCCTTTATCCCAGAAGTCCATTATCGAAGCACCACCAGGGTTCCCACCCCTGGGGCTTCGGGAGTGAACCCCGTACCACAAGAGTCACCACCTCGAGCGGTTCCTGCACCACCAGTACAGGAGAATCAGAGCCACCCCCCAGTAATGGGCCAAGACCATCCTACCCATGTATGCCCTGAAGTTGCGAAGCCTTGCCTCGCAGCAGCCAATCTTACCAAGGGGGTCGATAAGAGCTGAGGAAGTTGCTGAATCAATGAACCGCACTGTTATTGTGAGAGGTGCCCAGTATCCAGAGCAGGATGAGCTGGCCAGGCTGCTCGGCAGGTCGGCCACCCCGTTCACTAATGCTATCATAGCTGAGGAGAGACCTAAGAAATTTGTTGTCCCGAAATTCACTCCTTATGATGGGACAGGGGACCCAGGGGACCATCTCTCCCACTACCAGCACACCATGGCTTTGCACGGTACTTTTGACGCCTTTCTATGCCGAACATTCGTGACCAGACTTAACGGTACTGCTCTGAAGTGGTTTCATCACCTCCCACCGAACTCAGTTACTAGCTTTTATGAGCTCGGCAGAAGATTCCTGGACAGATTCATGACTAGTAGGAGGTTGAGAAAGGGTCCCGAATTCTTGTTGAACATAAAGCAAACGAGGGAAGAGTCACTCAGGGGGTATATTGCGCATTTTTATGCCGAGCTCACTGAGGTTACAGATTGCAGCCCCAGTTTCCTTGTAGTTGCTTTGGCCGCTGGTCTTGCACAAGGAGGCTTCAGGGACTCCTTGACCAAAAATCCTCCTATGGATATGACAGCACTCATGGACCGAGCAAGGAAATACATTAACTTGGAAGAGGCCAAAGACACTTCTAGAAAGGTCAAGGAACAAGCTCAGAAGGACGACTAGAAGAAAGACAGTCAAAGGAAGGACCCTAGCTCGGCTAGAAAGAGAGCCAGAAGCCCAAAGAAAAGAGGGGCCCCCAGAACTTCCTATAATTCTGGGCTAAGAGAGTTCAACCACTTTACTCCTCTAAATACCTCTCCGTACAACATACTGAAGCAAGTAAGATCTCGAAAGAATCTAAGATGGCCAGAGCCTTTGAAAGGTGACCCCAGCTACCGAGATCAAACCAAGTATTGTGATTTTCACAAAGATCGAGGGCACACAACTAACACCTGTAAAGCTCTCAAACATGAGATTGAGCAGCTAATAAGGAGAGGACGACTACAGGAGTTTGTCAAGCAGGACGGAGGGCAGAACCCCCGTGATGAGCGACCCCAACAAAGGAAGACCGACCAGAGGCAGGAGCAAAAGGAAGGACGGAACGAGCCCCCACGGTAGAACAACCAAGTGATCTTTGTCCTACACGCAGATTCCCCTGCAACAGGGATTTCTAACAGGTCGAGGAAGCGTTATGCTCGGGAGGCCAGGTCTACTCCCAACATCATACAAATTTCTAACGTAGAGAAAAGGTTAAAACCTGTGCCAGAAATCCAATTTACGGATCAAGACCTTACAGGAGTACATTGTCCTCACAGTGACGCCCTGGTCATCTCCCTCAAGATCGCCAACTTTGAGATCCGAAGAGTCCTTGTGGACACTGGGAGTTCGACTAACGTTCTGTTCTATGACCCCTTCAAGCAGATGAAGCTCAACCCTAGTGACATTAAGCCCACCGGTATAATCATGGCAGGTTTTGATGGGAACCTCAACACTCCACTGGGAAGGATCGATCTGGCCACCACTACAGAGGAAAGGGACGGACAGAAGACCACAGTAACAGAATACATGGTCTTAAAGGCCAAATCTCCCTACAATGTCATAATTGGGAGGCCCTGGCTACATGAGATGGGGGCAGTCGCATCAACCTTCCATCAATGCTTGAAGTACGTTCACAATCAGATAGTCTACTTTATCAGAGGATGCCAACCGACCTCCCGAGAATGCCATGCTCTCGCGCTCAAGGCCAAGGCCCCCAAATAGCAATTACTGCATGCCCGTGAATGCGGGGATCCAATCCGCTCTTGCTATCACGAGGCAGAAGACTGTCCTTCCAGGATTGACGAGCCACTAAGCCCCAGAGGAAGGGACAGTAGGGCCAAGCCTATAGGAGAACCTGTTAAAATCTTAGTCAGCTCGGAAGATCAGGGGCGTTACCTGCAGATAGGTCCCGACCTGATACTTACCGAACAGGATGAGTTGATCAAATTCTTAAAGAAAAACCTCTCTGTATTCGCTTGGGAAACAAGGGATATGGAAGGAATAGATCCCAACCTCATCACACACAAACTGATGGTGGATCCAGACCATCCACCAGTGAGACAGAAGAGAAGGCCACTCGCTCCAGAACGACATCAGGTCATCAACGACGAAGTCCAAAGGCTGCTCAATGCCAACATGATATGAGAAGTATTTTATCCTGACTGGCTGGCCAACACTGTTCTGGTCAAGAAGAAGAATGGCAAGTGGAGAGTCTGTGTCGACTATACAGACCTCAACAAAGCATGCCCCAAAGATAGCTTTCCTCTTCCGAGGATAGATCAGTTAGTCGATGCTACTACAGGACACGAGCTTATGAGCTTCATGGATGCCTATTCCGGATATAATCAAATACAGATGCATGCTCCTGACCAGGAGAAAACGTCATTCATAACTGAACGAGCTCTCTATTGCTATAGAGTGATGCCGTTCGGACTAAAAAATGCTGGGGCCACATACCAACGTCTGGTTAATAAGATGTTCAGCCCCTTAATCGGTAGTACTATGGAGGTCTACATTGATGATATGCTGGTCAAAAGCCTGCGGAAGAGTAGTCATCTCCAGCACCTGGCTCAAACATTTGATATCCTCAGGCAGTACAAGATGAAGCTCAATCCCTCGAAATGGACCTTTGGTGTAACGAAGGGAAAATTCTTGGGGTACATAGTCTCTCAGAGAGGTATAGAGGCGGACCCGACCCAAATTGGGGCCTTGATCGGACTAGAGTCTCCAAAGACCAAGAAAGACATTCAGGCTCTGAATGGCAGGATAGCAGCTTTGAGCAGATTTATTTCCAAATCCACTGATCGTTGTCTACTATTCTTCAAAGCTCTGAAAGGTAACAAATCTCTACAATGGACTGACAAATGTGAAAAATCCTTTCAGGAACTGAAGAAGTACTTAGCCTCGCCTGAGCTCTTGTCAAAGTCAATCCAAGGGGAAAAACTACTTCTCTACCTTGCAGTCTCTGAGAATGCTGTCAGTTCTGTACTGGTCAGACAGGACAGGAGCGTGCAGAGGCCCATCTTTTATGTCAGCAGAGCACTGTTAGACACGGAGAAGAGATACCCCGAGATTGAGAAACTGGCCCTTGCACTCATAGTATCTGCACGAAAGCTCAGGCCTTACTTTCAAGCTCATCCCATAGAAATCCCAACTGCTTATCCCTTAAAAACAGTACTGAAGAGGCCGGAGGTATCAGGACGATTAGTCAAATGGTCGGTGGAACTAGGGGAGTTTGATATATTATGTTCCACGGATCTCAATCAAAGGATAGGCCTTGGCAGACTTTGTTGCCGAGTTCACCCCAGCACTACTGGACAGAGCACAACTTTGTGAAAATTTGGGGGCTTGGCAGTTATACACTGACGGGTCGTCTACCGACCGAGGTGCAAGTGTTGGACTAGTACTACAGTCCCTTGATGGGCTCATAACTGAAAGGGCAATTAGCCTAGGGTTCAGAGCCTCCAACAACGAAGCAGAGTATGAGGCCCTTATTCTAGGGATGAAGCTAGCACAAGAATGCGAGGTTCAGAGCCTCGAAGCATTCTCTGACTCTCAATTAGTGGTCAGCCAAGTTCAAGGTGAGTATGCCGTCAAGGATGAAAGGATGCTTCGGTATTCAGAACTGGTCAACCTGTTGAAGCACGCCTTCCGAACTTTCTCGATTCAAAAAGTAGAAAGAGGTCAAAACGGCAGAGCTGATGCCTTGGCAAACATGGCATCCCATATGAAGTCAGAAACGGACTCAACAATAAAATTCTCCCACCAGCCAAGGCCTAGCACGAAGAAGTTCAGGTTGCCCAAGTTACAGAACAACCTTAGAACTGGATGACTCCTATACTCCAGTACTTAGAAGAAGGGCTCCTCCCAGAGGACAAGAATAAAGCTAAAAGAATCCGCATCAGAGCAGCTCGGTACCTCGTCATGAACGGAAGGCTCTACCGATGGTCTTACTCTCAGCCATTGTTAAAGTGCTCGACTCTAGAAGAATCTCAGTACGTTATGGCAGAAATTCATGAAGGAATATGCGGAACTCATAATGGAGGCAGAACCATAGCGCACCGAGCTCTGACACAAGGCTACTACTGGCCCGGAATGCTAAGGGAGGCAAAGGAGTATGCTCGAAAGTGTGATAAATGCCAAAGATTCGCCCCCTACCAGCATCAGCCTCGTCATGAACTTATTCCTATCACAAGCCCATGGCCCTTTGCACAATGGGGAATGGACATCATAGGCCCATTGCCTAAAGCCACGTCGAACAGGAGATATCTATTGGTAGCTATCGACTACTTCTCAAAGTGGGCTGAAGCAGAGCCTACTAACTCGAATTACAGAGAAGGAGGTCAAAAGCTTCATTTGGAAAAATATAGTTTGCAGGTTCGGCATACTTCGCGTGATCGTCTCAGACAACGGCACACAATTTGCTGGTAAAACATTCAAAAAGTTCTGCCAAGACCTGAATATCAACCAACATTTCTCCTCATCTGGTCATCCTCAAGCCAATGGGCAAGCAGAGGTCACTAACCGAACAATCCTAGATGCTCTCAAGAAGAGGTTAGAAGGAGCTAAGGGAAAGTGGGTCGAAGAACTCCCTGGGGCACTCTGGGCCTACAGGACAACTAGGAGAACTCCAACATCAGAAACTCCCTTCTCACTCGCCTACGGCACCGAGGCAGTAATCCCTGTTGAAATCGGTATGCCTATCCTAAGGGCCGAAGCTTTCAACGAGGAGACCAATGACCAACAACTCGCAGAAAACTTGGACTTGCTTGAAGAGAGGAGAGAGCAAGCCGTGGTCAGAATGGAAGCATATCAGCGCAGGATGGTTAGCCGCTCGAAACTTGGCCTTAAGCCTGCCAGCTTCCAAGTTGGGGACCTCGTCCTAAGAAGGGTGTTCCAGAACACCAAGGATCCCACCATGGGGAAGTTGTCACCCAACTGGGAGGGCCCCTATAGAATCACCAAGACAGTGAGACCGACCACCTACTGGTTAGAATGCATGGATGGGAAAACCTGTTCCCAGACCTTGGAATATGGAACACTTACAGAAGTACTATCAATAAAGAAATTTTTTCATTTCAAATATTCCATAAAGTGTTCTCATCCTAATGTACAGACCTTGAGTCTGGTCCATCTTAATGTACAGACCTTCAGTCTGGTCCATCTTAATGTACAGACCTTGAGTCTGGTCCATCTTAATAAACAGACCTTCAGTCTAGTCCTTCTTAATGTACAGACCTCACGTAGTCCATCACAGTACACCGAACTACATATCCAGTCCATATTACTAAGATTACAAACCAACTGATATGATTCTAACTGCTCAAAATCCTATCAATGAGTCCTGGGAAAAGATACCGACCTTTAAGGATCATTACACTACAAGTCCCTTTTGTTCTGCAATCAAGCTCGGGTTTGGCTCTAAGTGGTCAGAATGACTGGTTTCTACAAGTCTTTATGTTCGGTGATTAAAGCTCGGGTTGGTTGGTTACTGTATTGACTACCTTCTTTATTATTCAAAGCAAATCCATGATTCAAAACCCTTCCGATGCCAAGAGTTCGGCTCAGTTGCTTATTGTTACACCCTAGTTCAAAATCATCACAAGTCATGAAGTTCGGGAATCAACCCATCAATGATGGCTGACCAAAGAGCAACGCTTTGGACCCCGAGTGGGTTTACTTATGTTAAATTGCAAGTCTTAAGTGCCGAAACCCGTTTACACACTACAGAACATTGATACTACAGGCAATACTTGATCAAACCACAAAGATTGCGAATGTTCAAAGAAAAATGAAGGCAAGAACTCTGAAAGGAAGATATTATCATTAGAATGAGTGCTCGGTTACAAAAGTGGAGCAGAACTACAAAAGTTTTTCCTAAACTAAAGGGCTTGCAGACCCATCATCCCCATCACCATCTTCATCCTCATCATCATCGTCAATCCCCGACAGGTTGATATCAAGGAATTTGGTGAGAAGCTTGGATTTGAGGTTATCATAGCCGAGCTGTGCAATCCTGTCACCCATCTTCTCCAGCTCGGTCTTCAGCCTGGCTTCGGTCTCGACCTTGGCCTCATCAACCTTCTGAGCAACGAATGCCTGAAGAGCACAGTTTTCCTCCTTCAGCTTGTTCAGCTCCTGGAGGAGGGAGTCTCGCTCAGATTGGAAAGAATCCTTCTCAGACTTAATGGAATCCCTCTCGGACTCCATAATTGAGAGGGAATTCCTCACTTCCTTGAGCTCGTCCTCGGCCGCAGTGGCTTGGGATTGAGCCGTGCCGAGCTGAAGCCAAACTTCGTCCAGCTTATCCTCTAGCCTCTCCAAGGCTTGAAGGTCCACCGTGGCCTCCATCATGGCGACCAAGTTGTGCAAGGTCTGCAAGACAGAATGAGAACCAAGTCAGAAAAATAAAAAGAGAAAGCAAAACACCAAGGAAGAGAGGTCAGGTCGTTACCTTCAGGTGGGCGCTCATGGTACCAACAACCGTCCTTTCAGTACCCTTCCTGGTACTGCAAGAAGGAGAATCCTTGCGTGGGGCGTCCGCCCAGAACTCTTCGATGGCCTGATGAACGGCCCTGTACCTATCAAGCATCTGGTCCAGTCGAGCAGCCACCTTCGCCTTACCCTTCGTCTGAGCTCTTTGGGCCGAGGAAGGAGCAAGTCTTGGATTCGCCGCACCCTTCTGGGGCGGTGCAGAAGAAAGCTCCCTGATCACCACGCCCCTCTGGGGCGGCACAGGGGAACGAGAAGCAGAGGGGACCTGCCCCTTTCTTGGGGTGTGCAGAAGAGGAAGAGTCAGTTGTGGTCGTCCTTTTCCTCTTCGACGAGGACGCAGCAGGAGGGGGAAGGTTCGCCACCCTCTTCTTCTTTGCCGAACCCCACTTGCCGGCAACAGATTGTAAAACTTCATCGACAACGTTCTTATCCTTTGGAGGCATGGTGTCGTTCGAGTGAAGGATAGCTCGGTAGTCTTTGTTCGAGGTCTGAATGAGCTTTTTGTATTGTTCTTTAAGAGCAAGAGTGAAGGGCGGCCTCCTCTTGATATTCTTATCTACACAAGGAAGATCGGGACAATGGTTAGTCAAAAATACAGAGGTAAGAAGCAATAGCAGAGCAAAGATTACAAAAGAAAAGGGGGTCTCACCCATAAACCCCGTGCTCCGGGGAAACGTAGAGATCTGATCCTTAGGGTCGGTCACCTTCCACTCTCCACTAACAAAGAAATACCGATCTTTCCAAGATTTGTTGGAGGACGGTACGTAGGACAGAGGTCGGAAACCCTGGTCAAACGACATATAGTAGAGGCCCTCCGACTTCATATACTTAAGATCTATTTTGCTACGGATCAAGTCTAAAAAGACCTCAACGCCGTTCAAACGACCTAAAACCATAAACCCTAACAAGTGTCTCCAACTATTCAAAATCAGGTCGACAGGGCAAAGGTTGAACCAGCAAAAGAATTCCCTAAGCAATTTGGGGAGAGGTAGGCGTAACCCCATCTCGAACCAGGCGGTATAAACACAAATCTCACCTTCCCTAATATCCCAAGGGCAATCTATGTCGTCAGGAGCCCTAAGGGCAATACTCGAAGGGAAATCATATCTCTCCCTTGTATTATCCAACCATGAAGAGACTACAGTACTCTCTCTCTCTCTTCTCCTCGAGAAGATCGATCAGAGACCTCACCCTCTCTATCCCTAGACTCAGAGAAGGCATCTACAATCTTGACCTCGGGACCAGAACTGGTCTCTTCTGACCCAGTCCCCAAGGAACTACTACCCCTAACAAGGGTTTGTGACAAGGTATATGCCTCTGGAAGACTCCCTGAACCCTCACCAACACCAGAGGATGCAGTGGAGGTCGACATTCCAAAATAACCGGAAAAGAAGAAGAGAGATAAAAAAAAAAATAAACGAAGAGACCAAGACCGAACCTAGATAGAATAAAAAGCTTCGGACGAACGGTACTCCTCACGGACTAGCTTGCTGGTTCAACAATGGCGGAATGTATAATCTCTTCTAAACTCAAAAAGCAGTAAAAGAATCGTACAAGGCTCCTTTTCTCTTTTATATTCATTCAGAAAATAATGACTACCAAGGCGAACCGTTGCGACGGTGGCATAACAATGATGACTTTAGAAACCCAAGAATCGGCTGCGCAATAAATGGCGTACCAACAGCCGTCTCGAAAAACAAGACGGCAGAACGCGTGACTTTTCGGAGACTTATAAAACCTTAGTTACGCCCCGAGCTCAAACTAAGGCTTGGGGGAGGAGTAACTGATATACCACAATGTGACACACCAACCACTACTTGACACGTGTAACTACGGGACAGCTCATGCTCAGTCATTCAGCTCATTCTCAGTCATTCAGCTCATGCTCGACCTTTCAGAGCAGACCCTCAAAGACTGAGCACATATCATCAGAGCAGGTCTGCTCTTCTGCAAAGCTAACAAGTATGAACACAAGCCTTCAGTACAATACATCGATAATCAGATCTTATCACCACTTCAATGTGCACCGAGCAGGAAATAAGGAAACAGTCTTTGACAAAGAAACTGCCATGCATGGTTATCTTTATTGTTACCATATTCAACAAGGTAACTGATATCTTCGACGATCCAATCCCTATATTCATGGTTCTAAATCCTAATCAACTTGGGAAAGCCACTGCCTATAAAATAAACCTTAGAGGTACGCTTTATTTTCATGCTCATTATTTTGGTTTTCATTACAGTCTTTCAATTCAGTTTATTGACTTAAGCATTGAAGCGGCTACCGCCGGAGCCAACCTGGTGGTCCTCTGATCTTCTGTTTTGAGTATTTTACAGGGAGCCGAACTTGGATCATACGAGGGCCAAAAAGTGCAGCATCAATTACTATTTTTGCATGACATATAATGTGTGTGTGTGTATATATATATATATGCATACTCATACTTTTTTATTTTTTTCTAACAAAGGGATGGATTTTAAAGAGCAATACTCTTACTATTTTACGCCGCGAGACAGAAAGTACCCAAATGGAACAAGGCCTAGGAGGTGTATAAAGGATGGCGGAGGCAATTGGAAGATCACCAGCAAGCTGACTCTCTTCAAAAACCAGGATGGCACTCCTTTAGGAACGCAGAACACTCTTGTTTTCTTCCGCAGGAATATTACAGAAGCTGGACGATTAGAAATTCGCAAGACTAACTGGATCATGCATGAATCCGTACTTGACCAATATATGTGCCCTTCTAAAGACTCTGCAACAACATCGAATAAGGTATGATATATATATAAGTGAAGTTCAATTGTCAAAAGTGATATCTCTTTTAGTCCAGTTCTTCTCTATTTTGAGCAGGTGGACAAGAGAGTAAATCGGGTTTTCTGAATATCTCTTTTTCCGTCTAATGCCATACCAAACCAAGAACTTTCCTACAAGAAAAAACAAGAACCCGCAGCTCCCCCTTTTTCATTATATATTTTTTATGAATGTCAACTAGTATAGTAAGTAGACTGCTCCTGATTGTTCAATTATTTGATAACAAGAGTCATTCTTTGATAAATGGTCACTAGGAGTCACACTCAATAGAATTTGATCAATCATTTTTATTTTTATTTTTATTTTTGTTGTTAAGGTGGAGGAACTGAATCAAGAATACTCTTTCTTATATATATATATATATATATATATATTCGTGGTTTTTGTATTTAATGGTAAGTGTTAGGAGAGTAATCCAAATGAAATGTTTTTCTTGCATGTGATGTGCAGTTGAATGATGTCGTGCTGTGTAGAATTTATCTGCTTGAGCCAGCTGAGAAAAGAAAGGAAATGGAGATGGAAAAAGAGCGGCAACTAAGCCAAACATGCAGTATCCAATGGGAAGAACCAAAAACATTTAGGCCTTCGATTATTAGGGAGCCTGAGCCTGAGCCTGAGCCTGAGCCAGAGCCATCATTCAGGGCTGCTGAAGCTCAACTACCATCATTTACACCTGATGAAATAAATTGGCTAAAGGGCATATTTGGCTTGTGAAGTCTCGGCCACAACCAACGCCCTGCCGGCGCCGGTCAGCTCATCACTGGAAGCAGGGTTCAAGGATGCTGAAACTTACTTGACTAATTATTTATATAGAGTCTGATTATGTAGCTGTTTATATCATTATGTAACTGCTTAGATACATAGCAAATGAGAGAAAAGAAGAGATTGAGACGGAAAGATAAACATATATTGTATTTGGATGTTTAAGTAGGATAGAAAAAACAAGAGTTGTAGAGAAAGTCGGAGCACTTTTTAATCTCTTCAAAAGTAAAGAAATTTGGAGAGAGAAGAAATATTCTTTTATGAATTTTTTAAGTGTTTGTATTAAAAATTAAGATTTTTATAACAAAATTAATTTAATTGTCAAATAATTTATATATATATATATATATATTTCTTTTTTTTCTTCTTTCCTACTTAATTATTCAAACAAGAAATGGTTATTTTTCTTCCACTTTTTTTTCTAAATGTTTCAAGTTGAAAACTAACATTTAAGCAAGTTGACTTATCTTAAATAGAAAGATACATCTCTTTCATATACACACTACTCTAAGAGCAACCCCAAGGGAGAGTGGCATCAGAGGTGGCAACCCAATAACTGTCGATAATTGTCAAAATGTTACCTCAAATTCAAAATTTTTCACTCCAACGGGGGTGGTATCAAGGGTTAGAAAATTGCAGCAATGTTCTTAGGGTGACAATTTTTCTAACTCTGGAGAGAGAAAGAGAGAGGTTGTATAGAGCTGTTTTGCCATTTTCAGGATCTACTGTTCTCTTAACGGCTCTATTCAATCAAAAATTTTTATAAATACAGAAATTTTCAGAGATTTTGAAAGAGAAAACTTACTAAAGGCCGAAAAATTGTTTGCCATGAAAATCGTTTGCCATGAAAATCGCTGTAAGTTTTCCTGCTCCTGATTTTTCTTCAAACCTTGTGGTTAGTGATAGTAGATCTGAAAAAGGAGGCACAGAGGGAGGGAAAGGGGAAGGAGGCGCAGAGGGGAAGGGGAAGGAGGAGGAGGCGCAGAGGGGAAGGGGAAGAACAGCTCGGGCGCAAGGAAGGGAAAGAAATACAAAGACCGTTCCCTCCTTGTTTGGCCTATATATATATATATATATATAAGTGATACCCATTTAAAATAAATGTTTTACATTAGTTAATTGTTTTAGATTTTAAATTGAAATTTTAAATTAATTTAATTTTTGTAATTTAAATTGAATGTTTTAATTTTAGCTTATTTATTTATTTATATATTTTTGTTAATTTAGGGTGAACTTATTTATTTAGCTAATTTTTATAATTGAAGAATTTTTTTCGATTTTAGTTAATTGTTATTTAGAATTTAAATTGAATGTTTTAATTTTAGCTTATTTATATATTTTTGTTAATTTAGGGTGAATTTATTTATTTAGCTAATTTTTATAATTGAAGATATTTTTTTCTATTTTAGTTAATTGTTATTTAGAATTTAAATTAAATTTTTAATTAATTTAATTTTTGTAATTTAAATTGAATGTTTTAATTTTAGTTTATTTATTTATTTTTGTTAATTTAGGGTGAATTTATTTATTTAGCTAATTTTTATAATTGAAGAATTTTTTTTCTATTTTAGTTAATTGTTATTTAGAATTTAAATTTATTTTTTTAATTAAATTTGAAATTATAATTTAAATTGAATGTTTTAATTTTATTTTATTTATTTATTTATTTATTTATTTATTTTTGTTAATTTAGGGTGAATTTATTTATTTAGCTAATTTTTTTAATTTATAATTTTTTTTAATTAAGGGTGATTTTATTTATTTTGTAATTGATTATTTTATGCTCATTCTTTAAATTGATTATAATTTTTTTTTTTTTGTAGATGGATTCACAATTTGACTAGACCCTTTTGACCTTCTGGTTGCAGCATACAACATATCCAATTCATCATTATCTTCTTCCTCAATATTGAGGATCTCTCCTAAAATATTGGGATAACATTCATATAAATTGATGAATGAAAATGTTACGACCCGAAACCCACCCTGTGCGGATTACCGGATCGCGACCGCCGCCCCGAGACCCGAAGGCCCCGAGACAAGGCTCGCATCTGCAGCGGTATCGAATAGATGTGCTACACATGATTGCGGAAGCGTGAAAAATTTTTTCTTTTCTTTTCTCATTTTAAATTATGCACATCCGTCCGATACTGTTGTTCCATACATAGCATACATGGTTACACATTCAGAGTATAAAGAAAACTTAAAGACTTCATACAATACATATTCAGTTGCCCTGAGGGCTTATTACATATTCTTACTTTGTCTATTAATACAAAACGTACTACTAATGTTCATAGGTTCTTCAAGAGAACCACTTAAACATATCCTTCCAAAAATAGCTAGACTCATCGTCGTTGTCCTTAAGACCCTGTCTGCTGCATCACCTGAAAGGGGGGGTCCGAACAAAGTCCGGGTAAGCTAATCTAAGCTTGTGAGCAATTCCAGTGTTCGTCATGGGGTTTTCAATTAGCAGTGGTTTTTAGTACATAAGAGTTGTAAAACATTCACTGCCAATTGCTTATACAATTTAGAATACAAAGTACATGCATTCTTAAAACAAATAGCTTTGAAACATTTTAAGTATTCAAGCTATACTTATACTTGTCAAATGGAGTATATAACTCGAATATATGCATTTCATAAATAGATAGCTTTGAAACATTTAAAGTATTCAAGCTAAGCTCGTACTTCGTCAAATAGAGTGTATAACTCAAACATATGCATTTCAAATAACTTGGAAACATTTAAGGTATTCAAGCAAAACTCGTACTTCGATAAATAGAGTATATAACTCAAAACATATGCATTTCAAATGGCTTGAAAACATTTAAGATATTCAAGTGAAACTCGTACTTCGATAAATAGAGTATATAACTCAAAACATATGCATTTCAAATGGCTTGAATATATTTAAGATATCCAAGCGGAACTCGTACTTCATCAAATAAAGTATATAACTTTAAATCACATCAATATGTATTTGAAAATGAGGGTAAAACCTGCTTTCATTTTCAAAATCACTTGTCATCTTTTCTCTTTAATTAGGTGGAATCTGTTTCGAACCAGACTCCCATTTTACTGCCAATACTGCCGATCTCATTTGCCTGGGGGATTAGATCCTGCTACCGGGCATTTACTGTTGAATCCCGAAGGATTTCAACGTCACATGGGGTGGTACTTAGTACCGTTTATCTTGTAAAACATTTATCACATAACTTCTTCAATAGATACTTTCATGAATATTTAAAACATGAAATGTATAATTTCTACAATAGGACTTCAAATACTTGTAACTATCAAATTCAGGATATTTAACATAATTTGGCATTTAAAACTTTAGACATGCTGAAATATGTTTTAAGAAAACTATGATAAATAGCAATCACTGAGCATGTCATATAGAGTTATAAAACAGTACTATTAAAAGCTGAATCATGTAAATACTGAATTTGAAACTTCAAATACTTCACATCTTTGAACTTAAAACTTTTTCAAATCCATGGAGTTAAATCTCCAATTCAAACACAGGGTTACTCACCTTGATTCTTTAGGGTTAGTGCTAAAATGCGCTTTCCCACTTTCCTTGTAGTTCCTAAGAACAATTCATAAACACCTCATCAACTTCACATTCACTGTAATATCATCTCGATATTCCTTAACTTATGCTTAAATCGTATTAGATCCTAAAACGATTTCATAATTTCATAGGTACTTAATTTAACTCGTACTTGTAACCTATGACATAATTTAATGTGTTAGAAATTGAATTTATTTCAATTTATACTCTTCTGGGAGCTCCATTAACTTTAATTTAAAGTTATTTATTTGACATGTTTACGTGTCGTGTCTTTTCGTATTTCATTTCTCGTACTTGCCTTAGTATTAGTACTTTGGCATTATTTCAGTTCATAGTCATCTAACAGATGCTATTCATCAAATTTTATGTCTTTTTATTTTAGACATTTCTTTTGGTCGAATAGACTCTACCATTAAGTTCGGAGTGTCGAAGAAAGTCAGTTTAGGCTTTCCTAACATTTAATTTGGACTGTTATATGTAAAAGGACAAAATGGTCATTTACCGTTTTTTGTGTCACATTTTTCTGTACTTCGTTTCGTAATTTGGACTCCATTATTGAGTCCGGGATGTCAAGGAAAGTCAATTTAGACCTTCTCTGATTTCATTTTGGCTTTAGGGGTACCAGGGGTATTTTGGTCTTTTTACCCCTTTACGTGTCTTTATTTTTCGGGACTCCATTTCGTATTGTGGACCTCATCATTGGACTCAGAAGGTCCAAGATAGTAAGAATACACTAATAACTTGTTAATTTTTGGTCAAGGGGTATTTTGGTCATTTACTCCTTTGTGTATTTATTTTTTCGGGCCCCGTCTCATAAAACGGACCCTACCATTAGTCTCAAAATGTCTAAAATAGTAAAAATACACTATTCATATGTTTAATTTGGACTTCGTTTGCTCTATTTATGCCACAAGGGCAAAATAGTAATTTAACCTCATTTATTAAATAATTAAATTAATTATTTAATTATTTTTCCAGGGGTCTAAATGCATAAATTTTTCCTCAGTTGGGCCTCAGTATAATTTTCTAAAGCCCAGGGGTCAATCCGTAATAACCAAAAGTCTTGGTTTATTTTATTTTAAATAAAACAGAAAACCAAAGGGTTTAGTTAAATTGGAAGTGAACCGGTCCGGTCTAGTCATAAACCAACCGGTCTATCCAGTTTATTTACATGTGGCTGACGTCATGATGACGTCAGCCCTAGGTCTCATTCAAATTAAACCACCTTCAAAACGTCGCCGTTCCATTTAATCGGTGGCAAGCCCAGAGGCTGCCACCTGTCCGAGTCGACTCAGTCTCATTTAAAGGCCGAGTTGACCCGTCTTCTTCTTCCCCACGAGACCGACTGAAAACCCTAGTTGCAGTCTTCCATTTCTCTCTATTTCGTGGGTTTCTACTCAGCCAACCTCCACTGTTTTGGTCCCAAATTATTCCTAAGACACAACCGACCATCTTGGCATTCATTTGAAGGATTAAAAATGGTTCGTGTGCTCGGTTTTGTCGCGATAGCTAAACCTGTATTACCCTCGGTTCATACTCATTTCTTGACCATTTTCGATGAGGCTTGGCTTGTTTTGTTTCTTAGTTAAAGGGGTTTCATTCCCCATTCGTAAAAGTGAATTTAATACAGAGTTTAGAGGCTTGGGTTCCAAACCCGTAGCCTGCAACTCACCACATGGGGTCGATTTCTTGAGCTTTTTGATCGCGGTTGATGGTTTTTAACATGCTTATAATGTCTACTTTAAGCCTTGATAAGCCAAATCAAGCTTTAAGGAAGTCGATTCAGACCTGCCATGGGCAAGGTCTTCAATGGAGATTTTTCGTGGGTTAGGTATTTTCAGTCGTTTTCATAGCAAATTTTCATGCTTGATTAAGTTTTAAACACATATAATACATCATACGTATGAAAATAACCCTAAACAGTTCATATTAAATCATAACTTCTAGAGAGAGAATTTCAAAGGTTTTGGTGGGTTCACCTTTCACCACTGTTTTTCTCCCTTTCTTCTTGCTTTGAATCCTTCCTTAGCTTCTCAGTTTCTCCCTTGTTTGATTTATTTCGTAGGAGAACAACATGCTTTGCATGTTTTGGTTTTTAAAGCAAGGATAACCGACCTCTCTCTCTCCTCATTTTCTCTCTACTGTTCTCTCTCTCTTCTTTCTGATTATAGCCCTACACTAGCCCTCACTTCTCATCAATTTTGCTTTTTCTCTTTTCTTCTTTGCATTAAATTTTGCAAGATATTTATACATATAATATATACATATATATACATATACACATATAAGACAACACACACACACACACACACCAGCCGACACACACACACCATTCACACCTTTTTCATATATATATATATACTTGCATACATACATGCTTCCTTATACATACATGTATACTTCACTTTATACATATATATATATATATTATTTAATTAATATATATAACTTTTCTTTACTTTAATTAATTAATAATTAAATTAATTAATTATTTTTTTTGTAAATTCTCGTAATACGTGTCATATGACCCGGTATCCCGGGTCGGGATATTACAGAAAATATGTGTAAAGACCTGAAAATTTAGGGTGAATTTTTTTTTTTAATAAGGTACTGGCTGTAACACTCTGACCAAAGGACTCTGTGACATAAATGATCCGAACAGTAAGCCATAATGGGATTATCTTTCGAAGAAATAAATTAAATCCAAAACACAAATGATAAATGTTCAGAAAATAGTTAACGCGGTCAACCGAGTGCCGGGATAAATAAATGGGATTGATACGAATCAAAGCTACAAGAAAAAGAAAAAAAGAAAATAAAAATGACATAAGACACGAACGGACACCCAGAGACGGTAAAACAAATAATACTGATATTAAGCCGACTTTATGCCAACTTTATTGACATTCATAATTAATATATGAAAAATAAAATAAAATAAAATAAAAAAATGTATAATAGTATATATGAAAAAAAAAGAGTAAAGTATGGCATATATATATATATGTGGTAGAAAATGAATAAAAAAAGAAACAAAAAAGAAAGAAAGAAGAAAAGGGGGCGGTGCAGGTCGCGGGTGAGGAAGAACGGCAGAACAGGGGAGAAGGAAAGGGAGAAGAAAAGAGAGAAAGAAAAAAGAAGGGAAGAAGAAGAAGCGGTGGTGGTCGCGAGGGGGATCGAGGCAAGGGGGCGATGGAGTGCGATGGGTTCTGGATTTCCTGGGGTGATTGGGGCTGTGTGTTACAGATTGGAGGGACGCGAAGCAGCAACGATGGGTTGGGACGGATCTGTTGGGGAGTCATCACTGAGTTGATCTCTCAACTCTGTACCGAACATCGCAAGAAGGGAAGCAGCAGTTGGCGAAATCCCTTGTTCTGATCACGACAGATGGGTTTCGCGATGGTCGACAGAGGATGATGGCACGGTTGTATGGGCGTTGGGTCTCTTGGTTAGGCTCAGAGTGACGATATAGTGGGCTGATGAGGAGGCGGCGATAGTGGTGGTGAGAGTTTTGGTTGGCCTCCGTTGCCAATGAAATTGCTCCGTTAGTCCGAGGCCACAACAGGGCGCGGTTGCCGCATCAAATGACTCGGCGTTCTCACCGGATTCATCACCAATCCGTCCGCAGGAACAGCCTTAATTGGCTTGTTGATGCTCTGATGGTGTGTGCTGCACTCATGGGAATTGTGTTGGGAATGTATCGGGGTTGCGCCAAGATGGCATGGTTGTTCAGATCGGGGTTTATGGGTATTGGGTTTCTGTAATGGGATTCTGGATTTTTGTAAGGTTCTCTTTTGTTGATTTTGGTTAGAAAAATCATGGATGAATGGGGCATTTTGTGTGTCGAATTGTTGGAAGGATCATTGGGGTTTGATAAACAGTGCCGATGGTTGTGATGCCGTGATGTTGGGCCTCTGTTTGGGCAGAGAACTCTAGATAGACTTGTGTATTGCTCTGTTTCATGGAAATTTTGTTTGTGGTCAGTATGTGGGTTGGGTTGTTCTCTGATAGCACTGGGGGCCATTTGTTTGAGCAGTGGTTGATTGTAGTGCGTTAGTGGACAAATTTTGGCGATGGAGGGTAAAGGATGGTAACAGTGTTCAGGTGAAACCTGAACAGGAAGAGGACGGAAGCTTGGGCTATGCTGCGACGGGTAAGGAGCTGATGATGATGCCAGTTCCGATCAGGTACACTGGGCTGCGCTTGACAAGTTAGGAGGTCGGTGAAGGAGAGAATTGTCAGGTGCCCGGTGTGTTGGTCAAATTGGAGATAGAGGGGGAATCACGTTGGCTTGATCATGGATGGATGATTGAGGAGTTCGGTTTGCATAAAGGATTACTGGTATTGCAAACTGGGTGGAAGAATTCAAGTGATTTTTGTGATGAATGAGAGGGAATTCTCACTGACCCTGTAGGTGAAGATGAGAGATGTTAAGAGTGTTTCGTGGGAATTTTAGTTTGTCACAGAGTTTCCGTAACATATGGGTTCTTGAAAGTAGTTGTACCACTTCAGCAGCGATAATTGGGTATTAGGTCTCTTGTTCAGGTGGAGATGACTCACTCAATTTCAAGCAGAGAAGTTATTGTCGGTTCATCTAGAGGGTTGACTGAGCCTGGAACTTTATTCAAAAACTTAATGGCCATCCTTCGGGATGTTGTTGTCTGTTATGATGGCACGGTGAGGAATGTATGTAGTAATTCGATTATCCAATTTGAGTATGGGGTCAAGGCTGGAACTAAGCCCCAGAGTTTCTTCGCTGCTGGCGAACCTGTTGGTGTGTTGGCTGCAACTGCCATGTGGAAGCCTGCATATAAGGCATTTCTTGATCTTCTCCAAGTAGCAATTCGGCATGGGAGAATCCCTAAACAATATTACAGTAGCATCAGGATGATGAGTAACTAACGACATATCTGGAGGATATCTATGAATGGAAATAAGCATAAGCTTGATATGATTCCATTGGAGGACTAAGTTACTTACTGGTTGATTGGATTGCATAGTGGACACAGCTTAGTAGGGTTGTGACCAACCCTATCAGGTATGATATTTTACTAATGTGAGAAATGAGGTTAAGCTTAGGAGTATTTGATAAGATGATTGAATGTTCTCTATGCTTAATTGCTATTAGGAAATCACTTAGAATTTGATTGTTTATATGCTTACGTGTTCTTTATGATTATGTGGGAGTTATGATTTACTTCTTGAGTTGTCATCATATGTGATTTATGTTTTAGAAGGATTGTTGATATTGCGACATGTGGATTTGCGTAAGTGTTGAGATTGATCGAGCTTGACACGTAGATTTATGGATGAAGTCTTGTGATTTAAATGCTATTGTTGATCTTAAATGTGATGCATTATTTAAAGCATGTTGCATATGCTTATGAAAGTGATGTTTCATTTGAACTGTATTATTGCATGATGAAATCATGGCATATTGGCATAGTGTGATTCCTTGAAAGCATAGTGTGGGTCAGCACGAGGTGCTGGTGCATTATGAGGGTGCAGATCCTGTGGTGAAAAACCCAAAATCGGCCAGTAGGTACTCACATGCCTGACGAGTTCCGGACCGTGAAGCGAGACATATATTAGTACTCGGGCTATCGGGGAAGGACCGTAAGACGAAACATGGTGGCATAGAGTTGCATGGGTGTGTCATGCATACTGTTCAACTGCTGCATTGATGATATTGAATGTCATGTAGATATAACTGTACACTTGCACATGCCACGCCCTTAATTTTGTTTCCTGCATTAGTATTGTATCATACCAGCATGTTGGCGCTGACCCATTTGTGGGCACAGGTTTCAGATAAAGCTCCTGGTACGTGGGACTTGAAGAGGTCTTGGAGAAAGGAGAGGAAATGAAATTTGGAAGAGTATTTAGCACTTGGGTTATACTTTTGTAATATAGGGGCTTAAGCCCAAACAGTCTGTAGGAGATAACTGTTGAGTGTATCTTATATGTATATGTGTTAAAGGAAAAGAATGCGTGTTTAATTTTCATGAATTGTGGCCATCGAGTGAGGATGGATTGTGATGTGTTTGTATATATATGATGTATTGTGATTATCAAGGGGAAAAAGGCCCGAAAAACAGAAGAGGTTTTGCCGAAATTTTAAGAAAATTAAAGAACTCTATTTAATTTGTCGTAAATTCGTGAATCTATTTAATTATCTTTTATTTTATTTACTTTCTGTTCGTCAGTCGCACCTTGGGTTTCGGTCAGAAATTCGGGGCGTGACAATATGAAAGGATAAATAGTCAAAGAGAAAGGAGATATTGAATTTACAGAGAGAATGTAATATAGATGGATGAAAACATGAGAAAAATGATCATATTTATAGACGAATTACACTTTTTTGAATTTTTATTTTGGCGGTTAAATTTTCAAATTTGAATTTCAACAGTTGAATTTTGAAATTTGAAATTTGAAATTTTTACTATAAAAATATATCCGTTAAATTGCGATCGTTATGAAAACTATACCCGTTAAAATATAACCGTTAAGTTTAATTATATTTTTTAATAAAAAATATTAAAATATTAAAATGGCACCCCATTTTGACACCTACTATTGAAACAGATTTATAATTCAAGGATTCTAAAACACTGTTCAAATTTGCAAATTGGTGATTTGACACCCCAAAATGGCAACTCCCTTTGGAGTTGCTCTAAAAGCATAAAATATTTTTTATTAAAAAATATAATTAAACTTAACGGTTATATTTAAAGAATGAGCGTAAAACATCAATTAAAAAATAAATAAAATCACTTTTAATTAAAAAAATTAGCTAAATAAATAAATTTACCCTAAATTAACAAAAATAAATAAATTAAAATTAAAACATTCAATTTATATTATAAAATTAATTTAATTATAAAATCAATTTAAATTCTAAATAACAATTAACTAAAATAGAAAAAAAATACTTCAATTATAAAAATTAGCTAAATAAATAAACTCACCCTAAATTAACAAAAATATATAAATAAATAAATTAAAATTAAAACATTCAATTTAAATTTCAAAATTAATTTAAATTCTATATAACAATTAAATAAAATAGAAAAAAATTCTTCAATTATAAAAATTAGCTAAATAAATAAATTCACCCTAAATTAACAAAAAATAAATAAATAAATAAATAAATAAACTAAAATTAAACATTCAATTTAAATTACAAAATTAATTTAATTATAAAATCAATTTAAATTCTAAAACAATTAACTAATTTAAAACATTTATTTTAAATTAAAATCAATTATATACAAGTTATATATATAAGCAAAGGAGGCACAAAGACAAGTCTCTGTATTTCTTTCCCTTATTTCTTCCCCATCCATCTGCGCCTCCTCCTCCTTCCCCTTTCCCTCTACACCTGCGCCTCCTTCCCATTTCCTTCTCTTTGTGCCTTTTTCTCCAGATCTACCATCACCAATCACAAGCTTTGAAGAAAAATCAGGAGTAGGGAGTAGGGGAGCAGGGAGTAGGAAACTTACAGCGATTTTCACGGCAAGCTTTTTCGGCCGGCAGACGATTTTCATTGCAAGCTTTTCCGGCCTTTGGTAGGTTTTCTCTTTCAAAATCTCTATAAAATCTCTGTATTTATAGGAAATTTTGGTTGAATAGAGCCGTTGAGAGAAGTTCCATTGGAACAGTAAAATCTGAAAATGCTCAGAATGGCTCTATGCAACCTCTCCCTTTCTCTCTCTAGATTTTGAAAAATTGGCACCCCAAGAGCATTGCTGCCATTTTGCAACCCTGGATGCCACCCCCGTTAAAGTGAAAAATTTTGAATTTGGGATGACATTTCGACAGTTACCAGCAGTTATGGGGTTGCCACCCCTGATGCCGCTCCCCCTTGGAGTTGCTCTAAGTTGAAGTCGCTACATACACACATAATATTTAGAATTTCTCCAACTCCTCTTTACATGGCTTGTATCAAAAAAAGAAAATTAACATTTTCTCTTTCATTTTAATTTATTTTTATTCTCCAAAACTTTCAAACAAATTTATAGCCATGGATTTAGACCATGATTTGGGGGCAAAAATGCAAAAGTCAAAATTCAGGAGGGTTTTTTTTTGTAAAAATTTGAGGAAATTCTTAATTAATTTATTTTTTAAAATTTCTATAGAAAATATAAGTAAGAAGTCAAAACTATAAAACTTTGAGAAGCCATCGCCACCCCCAACCCTTCTTAAACTCACCTTTGATTATTTGATTATCATTGTAGTGAGGGAAGAAGAAATTTTGGCATCAATCAAGTTTTTGAAAAAAATTAAATTGTATTTAGTTGATTTGGGTTTAAATAAAACATAATAATATTTGATTTACCTGATAGTATAATTTTAAATAGAAAAGAATGACATCGTACAATGCTTGTTGTAATTTTAAACAAAAATGATTATAACATGTCATTTTCGCTGAACTTCTCCTTGACTCAGTGTTCGAATCAAATGCAGAAATCCAAGTAACTTCCACGACTTACAGTTAATAATTTGAATGAAATGAAAGTATTGTTATTTTATATATTGTTCTTGCCGTTTGGTAAGTGTGCTTTGTAATCTCTGTAATAGTGTCATTAAAGTCAAAAAGACAAATGTCTAAGTGGAGGTTAGTATCATAATTTTTTTGATAAATTAAACCCACATCTTTTGATTTTCTAATATTTGTAGACATTACCTTTTTTATTTGATTAATTATAAAGTAATGTTAGGTTTTTTCAATACGATAAGTCATGATATAATAATTTTAAAGTAGTGTTAGGTTTTTTTTAAATACGAGTCATTAAGATGATGTTCATATCATTGCTAACAATAGATAAGCATTTTTTTAATAATATTATCTCCTCCTATCAAATATGTCCACTTGACTTATTAGAGATGATAATAATTTGGATAAATTATACAGACATTTTTTAAGGTTTATGACAATTATACTGACTTCTTTTAAAATTTTTGAAATTATACTGATCTCCTATACTTTACATGATAATATACATATACCTCATTTCAATAATTTTTTCTTCTTCAAAATAGAAAAGCTACTCCTTTCATATATATATTTTATTTTTTTAATTTAATTTTTTAAAAATAAATATTGATAAAAACCTTAAATTTATTTTTATATAAAATAAAAATAAGTTATTTACCTTAAATTGATTTTTAAATAAATTATAAAAATTTTTTTAAAAAAAAATTAGAAAAAATTGGTCAAATTTTAAAAACGCAAAAAAAAAAAAAAAAAAAAAATGGACAGTTCCGTCATTTTAAAAAAAATGATAGGGGATGTATCTGTACATTTTCAGTTCAGAAACCTCAAAAGATGTCAATATAATTGTCATAAACCTAAAGAGAGGTCAGCGTAGTTTACTCTAATAATTTTATAACTTTATCCTCCTCTGTTTATTAATTTTTTTAGTCGAAATGCCAAAATTATAAAAATAAAATTGTTAATAATAAAAAAACACAAGTTACAATTCTCTTTGCAAATAAGTAATGCTATCGTTATTGTAAAGTTTTACTAAATTTTCTTATTTGCTCACGTGACTGTGCGGGTGCTAGTCAATTAATCTTTTTACCATATACAGGTGCTAATTAATTAAGTCTTTTAGTATTAGTCAATTAAGCATCTTAGACTCACTTAACATGATTAGCACTGAGATGTTGAATTCACTAGCACCGAGAGGTTGAATTCACTAGTACCCGAACAGTCACGTCAATAAGTAAAATTCTTTAGTAAAATGTTAAGGTAAGAATAGTACTACTCTTTGCGAATGTTAGAAACAATATAAATGAATAATAAACATCAAGTCAACAAGTAAAATTCTTTAGTAAAATGTTAAGGTAAGAATAATACTACTTTTTGCGAATGTTAGAAACAATATAAATGAATAATAAACGCGGTGAAATGATTTGAGGAAATTTTAAAACTATTTTTGTTAGTTATTTCTCAAAATATAATAATGTGGTTTTTTTCAAATTTTTATATAAATTTAAATTTATAATTCATGTAATTGATGTGAGACAATGATAAATTTTAATATAATTGTCATATTATTTAAAAAATAATTTTAAAATAATATTCTTTTATATAACGATGTGATGAAGAAGGATCCAACAATAATAATTACATCACTTGTATACAACTTCAATCCTAAATTTAATATGTGAGAAGAGTTATGACTGACCAATCTAAGTCCGATTGGATGAAGAAAAAATTAATTCAAATTCGTTAGTGATATACCACAAACAGACACACCAATCACCTTGAGACACGTGTGCTTACAGAGTTAATAATCTCGATCATACAGAGCTGATAATCTCGATCATACAAAGCAGCCACAAGCCTTCAGGGCATTCTCATATATATATATATATATATATATATATATATATATATATATCTTACAGAGCCGACAAACTCGGTCATATAGTGCAGGCGAAGCCTCCAAGGCATTCTCATGCACATATCTTCCAAACCTTATGCTCTGGGCAATATTCAATCAGCATTTCATATGATTCCGACCTTATGGCTTCCTTAACAACTGTCAAGCAGGGAATAAGGAAACAGTCTTCAACACGGAAACTACTATCTATGATTATCTCCATCTACGACTCAATACTCCATAAGGTAACGGCAATCTCCGATGATCAAATCCCTATATTCATGGCATTGAATCCTAATCAAATTAGGAAGGCCACGACCTATAAATTAAACCCTAAAGGTACGCTTTATTTTTATGCTCATTCTTTGGCTTTCAATACAGTTTTTCAATTCCGTTTACTTACTTAAGCATCGGAGCGGCTACCGCCGGAGCCAATCCGGTGGTCCTCTGATCGTCCTTCTGAGTGTTCTACAGGTCACGGAGCCCATACTTATTGCGAGTCGAAAAGTGCAGCATCAGTTTGGCGCCGTCTGTGGGAACGACTAATCTCCAAGTGCTCTATTCACAAACTCATCTCTTTCCTCATCGGAAAACTATGGCCCCAAATCTCCGACCGCGACAGAATACTCAGATTCTGTAAAGCTCTCAACGTCGGCCGTCTGCTCCTCGAGCAAGGAGGCCAACGGATGATCCCATGCGACAAGAGATCGAATCGATCAAACGACACAATGAACTGGTGCAGGAACAGTTGCTTGCCATCACTAGAACGCTGGCAATGCTCACACAGAATCAAAGGACGAACCCTCCTAACCCACCGGTCAACATTGCTGCGGGAACACAACCCCCTGTTACCACGGAGAATGAAGAGCCCCATGAACAGGCTCCAAATAACCAGCCCGGGCACCCCCAGGGTGTTGCCCGCGTTGGTAGAGATCTACAGCCGTCAGCAGCTCCAGGCTGGGGAACATCAGCCTTCGTCCCTGACGTCCATTACCGGAGCACAACTCGAGCCCCAACTCCAAGGGCTTCGGGAGCACATCCGGCACCATAGGAGCCTCATCCCCATGCAGCACCAATCCCTCCAGTTCGGAACCCTCTTCCGTCCGAGGGACGTACTCAACCCTACTACCCTAAAGCTAAGGCTGTCAGGCAGGGTTCGCAAGATGTTAGACTCAGAGACCCGCAGAGGGTAGAGGAAATTGCCGAGTCTATGGACCGAACAATTGCCTTGAGAGGTCCTCAGAACCCTCCAGAGCAAGACGAGTTGGCCAGGCTGCTCGGAAGACTTGCCACCCCATTCACTCACGCCATCATGTCAGAAGAAAGGCCTAGAAAGTTCATGGTGCCCAAGTTCACCCTGTACGATGGGTCCGGAGATCCAGGAGATCATTTCTCGCACTACCAGCGTACGATGGCCCTTTACGGAGCCTCTGATGCTTTCATGTGCAGAATTTTCATCACCAGCTTGAAGGGAACTGCTCTGAAATGGTTCCATAACCTCCATCCGAACTCAATTACCAGCTTCTATGAGCTTACTAGACAATTCTTGGATAGGTTTATGACCAGCAGAAGGCTCAAAAGGGGGCCAGAATTCCTGTTAAATGTCAAGCAGACAAAGGAGGAATCCCTCAGAGCCTACATTGCGCACTTCAATGCCGAACTCACAGAGATCACTGACTGCAGCCTAAAATTCCTTGTAGTTGCCTTAACTGCTGGGCTTGCCCATGGTGGCTTCAGAAACTCCTTGACAAAGAGCCCTCCAGCCGACATGGCGGCACTAATGGATCGGGCCAGGAAATATATCAACCTGGAAGAAGCCAACCGCACATCCTAGAAGGGCAAAGATCAGACCCAGAGGGATAATCTAAAGAGGGAGGATCACGAGAAGGAGGACCACAGAAGAGACTCCAGCAAGAAAAGGGCCAGGAGCCCAGAGAAGAGAACAACACCTAGAGCTGTGTACAATTCCGGACCAAGGGAGTTCACTAACTTTACTCCTTTGAACACTACACCGAACCAGGTACTCCGGCAGATCCGAGATCGGAAAAACCTGAGGTGGCCGGAACCAATCAAAGGAGATCCCAGCTTTTGGGACCAAAGTAAGTATTGTAATTTCCATAAAGACCATGGACATACGACTAACACATGCAGGACCCTCCAATATGAGATAGAGCAGCTCATAAAGAAGGGGCGTTTTCGGGAGTTCGTCAAGCAAGACGGAAGGCAGAACCCCCAAGAAGACAAGCCTCAACAACGGCCAGACCAGAGGCCCGAGCAGAGGTAGGAGCAGAGGGAAGGACGAAACGAGCCTCAGAGGCAAAACAACCATGTCATCTACGTCCTCCATGCTGACTCCCCTATTACAAGAATGTCCAACAGGGCAAGAAAGAGATATGCTCGGGAGGCCAGAGCTGCCCCGAACGTATTGCAGATCTCTAACGTTAAAAAGAGGCTCAAGCCAGCACTAGAGATCCAATTCATTGAACAGGATCTAGCAGGGGTACATTGCCCTCATAGTGATGCCCTTGTTATCACTCTCAAAATCGCCAACTTCGAGATCAAGAGAGTCCTGGTCGATACTGGCAGCTCCGTCAACATACTGTTCCATGAGCCACTTAAACAGATGGGAATGGACCACGACAACGTCAAGCCCACTACTGCCGTGATGGTAGCTTTTGATGGCAATCTCAGCACCCCATTGGGGAGAATCGACCTTCCTACTATTGTAAGAGAGGGTGAAGGGCAGAAGACCACCATCTCGGAATACATGGTGTTAAATATGAAATCTCCCTACAACGTCATAATCGGGAGACCTTGGTTGCACCAGATAAGGGCGGTCACCTTGACCCTCCATCAGTGTCTGAAGTATGTCCACAACCAGAACGTACACTCCGTCAGAGGATGTCAGCCAACCTCCCGGAAGTGCCATGCTATTGCCCTCAAGGAGAAGGCCCCCAAATAGCAATTATAGTACACTCAGGACTGTGCAGATCCAGTTCTCACCCAGACTCCCGAGGTGGAAGGTTGCCCATTCAGCATTGAAGAACCCTTGAGCCCAAGGGGACGAGACAACCGAGCCAAACCTGTTGGCGAGCCCATCAAAGTGTTGGTTAGTTCAGAATCAAAGGGGCGTTATTTGTACATCGGCCCAGATCTGACGCACACTGAGCAGGAGAACATAGTCAGGTTTCTGAAAGACAACCTCTCTATATTTGCTTGGGAGACCAGAGACATAGAGGGTATAGACCCTAGCCTCATAACTCACAAGCTGATGGTTGATCCAGATCATCCACCAGTCAGATAGAAGAGAAGACCGATTGCTCCTGAACGGCATCAGATTATAAATGAAGAAGTCCAGAGGCTGCTTGAGGCCAGGATGATACGAGAAGTGTTCTATCCCGAGTGGCTAGCCAATACTGTCCTAGTCAAGAAGAAAAATGGCAAGTGGAGAGTCTGTGTTGATTATACAGACCTCAATAAGGCGTGCCCCAAAGACAGCTTTCCACTGCCAAGGATAGATCAATTGGTTGACACCACTGCGGGGCATGAGCTCATGAGCTTCATGGATGCCTATTCTGGGTACAACCAAATTTAGATGTACCCTCCAAACCAAGAGAAGACAGCCTTCATAACCGAACGAGGTCTCTACTGTTATAGAGTAATGCCTTTCGATTTAAAGAACGTTGGAGCCACTTATTAGCGGTTGGTGAACAAGATGTTCAGCCCACTGCTCGGCAGTACCATAGAGGTATACATCGACGACATGCTGGTTAAAAGTCTGCAGAAAAGTAGTCACCTCCAGCACTTGGCCCAGACCTTCGATATCCTCAGACAACACATGATGAAGCTCAACCCTTCGAAATGTACCTTCGGGGTTACGAAGGAAAAATTCTTGGGATACATTGTCTCTCAGAGGGGTATCGAAGCAGACCCCACTCAGATCCAAGCTCTGATTGGACTGAAGTCACCAAAAACCAGAAAGGACATTCAGGCACTGAACTGCAGAATCGCGGCACTAAGCAGATTTATCTCCAAATCCACTGATCGCTGCCTACCTTTCTTCAAAGCTCTGAAGGGTAACAAAGCTTTATAGTGGACGGAAGAATGCGAGAAAGCTTTTCAAGAACTAAAGGAGTATCTAGCCTCTCCAGAGCTTCTGTCAAAACCAGTTCAGGGAGAAAAGCTACTCTTGTACCTTGCAGTCTCTGAAAACGGAGTCAGCTCCGCATTAGTCAGATAGGACAAAGGAGTACAGAGGCCCATATTCTACGTCAGTAGGGCACTACTTGACACAGAAAAAAGATATCCAGAAGCGGAGAAGCTAGCTTTCGCTTTGTTCATATCAGCTCGAAAGCTCCGACCTTATTTCGAAGCCCATCCAATTGAAATCCCAACTGCCTATCCTCTGAAGTCAATACTGAGGAAACCTGAGGTATCGAGAAGATTAGTGAAGTGGTCTGTGGAGCTAGGGGAATTCGACATATCGTATGTGCTTCAAAGCTCCATCAAAGGGCAGGCCTTGGTTGATTTTGTTGCCGAGTTCACCCCGGCACTTCAAGACAAGGCACAACTCATCAAAACCTCAGGAACCTGGTTGCTCTACATCGATGGATCGTCAACCGATCAAGGCTCAGGAGGAGGCCTGGTACTACAGTCCCCTGATGGGCTCATGTCAGAAAAAGTAGTCAGCCTGGGATTCAAAGCTTCCAACAATGAAGGAGAATATGAAGCCCTAATCTTAGGCATCAAGTTGGCCTTGGAATGTGAGGTTCAGAACCTTAAGATCTTCTCAGACTCTCAACTGGTGGTAAGACAAGTCCTGTGAGAATTCGCCATTAAAGATGATAGGATACTTCGGTACTCCGAACTGGTGAACCACTTGAAGCATTCCTTCCAGACATTCACTATCCAGAAAATTGAAAGAAGCCAGAATTGCAGAGCAGATGCCTTGGCTAACATGACGTCCCGCCTAAAGTCTGAAGCAAACTCCACAGTAAAAATCTCCTATCAGCCAGGACCTAGTATAGAGGAAGCCCAAGTTGCTCAAATTGCTGAACAGCCCCAGAACTGGATGACTCCAATCTTCCAGTACTTACAATCCGGGTTCCTCCCAGAAGACAAAAACAAAGCCAAGAGAATCCGAATCAGAGCGGCTCGGTACCTGATCCTGAACAACAAACTGTACAGAAGGTCGTATTCTCAACCTCTGTTAAAATGCTTAGCTCCAGAAGAATCACAATATGTCTTGGCTGAAATACACGAAGGAATTTACGGGAATCATAATTGGGGGCAGAACTATAGCTCACCGAGCTCTGTCTCAAGGCTATTACTGGCCTAGCATGCTAAAGCATGCTAAGGAATATGTTCAGAAGTGCGACAAGTGCCAAAGATTTGCCCCATATCAACATCAGCCTCATCACGAGCTCATCCTGATTCTTAGTCCTTGGCCCTTTGCTCAGTGGGGGATGGACATCGTGGGTCCATTACCAAGGGCCCCACCAAACAGGAAGTATCTCTTAGTAGCCATTGACTACTTCTCTAAGTGGGCCGAAGCTGAGCCTCCAACACATATCACAAAAAAGGAAGTTAAGAACTTCACCTGGAAGAACATTGTTTGCAGGTTCGGTATACTATGTGTGATTATCTCTAACAATGGGACGCAGTTCACTGGTAAAGGCTTCAAGAAATTCTGTGACAACCTCAACATTAGGCAACACTTTGCCTCTCCAGGCCATCCACAAGCAAATGGGTAAGCAGAGGTCACCAACTGAACAATCCTTGATGGATTAAAGAAAAGGTTGGAACAGGCCAAAGGAAAGTGGGCAGAGGAACTCCCTGGAGTTCTTTGGGCCTACAGAACAACCAGAAGAACTCTCACCTCTGAAACTCCCTTCTCACTGGCTTATGGTACAGAAGCAGTAATTCTAGTTGAGATCGGTATGCCAACCGTGAGGACTGAAGCCTTTGAGCAAGAATCCAATGATCAGCAGCTGATGGAAAACTTGAATTTGCTTGAAGAAAGAAGGGATCAAGCCAGCATTAGGATATAAGCCTATCAGCAGAGAATGGTCGACAAATCCAAGGTAGGACTCAAGACGGTCAGCTTTCAAGTAGGAGACTTAGTCATAAGGAGAGTCTTTCAAAACACCAAGGATCCTACTATGGAAAAACTGTCACCAAACTGGGAAGGCCCCTTCAAAGTAACGAAGGTTGTTAGGCCTACCACCTACTGGCTAGAAGACATGACTGGGAAGCCTATTCCTAGGCCCTGGAACGTGGAACATTTACGGAAGTATTATCAATAGAGATGTTTCTTTCTTTTACTTTCATGGACTGTCCATCTATAGTGCACAGGCCTCTAGAGCCTGGTCCATAATGTACAAGTCTTCGTACTTGGTCCATCTATAATGCACAGCCCTCTAGAGCCTGGTCCATAATGTACAAGTCTTCATACTTGGTCCATCTATAATGCACAGGCCTCCAGAGCCTGGTCCATAATGTACAAGTCTTCGTACTTGGTCCATCTATAATTCATAGGCCTCTAGAGCCTGGTCCATAATGTACAAGTCTTCGTGCTTGGTCCATCTATAATGCACAGGCCACCAGAGCTTGGTCCATAATGTACAAGTCTTAGGACTTGGTCCATCTATAATGCACAGGTCTTCCGATCCTGGTCCATCTTTAACTCACAGATTCTATGATCCAGTCCATCCAAAGACAGAAATTTCGAACATCTACAAACTAAAGTTTCCTAGATCAGAACACCTCAGATCTAATACTTAGATTATTTGGCTTATCTATCAGCAAGCGACAAGTACTATAGTACCGAGTAGGTTTGAAGTACTTTGATTCAAGACTTCTACAAAGTCTATTTGATCTATTCTTAGAACAGTCAGATATCAGAAGTGCACGAAAAGGTGTTTTAACTCCAGAAGAGCACATTCAAATACAAAGAGCATCAGATTTGAGAAGAAGGAACCCAATTTTATTGATGATTCAGAAAATTTACATCAGTATAAGAAGACTGAAAACAGAACAAGTACACAAAAAGCTACAACAAAGGCAAACACTATACGACATCATGGCTTTCTTCTTCGAATGAGAAAGGGATCCAGGATCCAAACTTCCATTACCGCTGCCGCCGGCTCCATTTGAAAGGAAGGAATCCCGAACCCCAATCTACATCAAGAAGCACCCAGGCCATTTCATCATCACTGTCATTGATCTCAAGACCAACGGATGATGAGGGCTCTAGGTCTCAGGGGACCTCCATTCATCTCCCTCAAAGCAGTTGTCACACCCGGGCCGATTTGAGCAACGGTCTCTGCCAAGACACAAAGGGAAGGAGGCATCCCACCTTCGTCTTCATCACTAATGCTCCAAGCCTCGGTTGAATCAAGGAGGGTCCACCTCCCATCGGAGAAATTTCGACCGGATGCTAAAATGGACAAGAAGATCTTAGCCTCCTCTAATCCTTCCTTGGAGACTGAATCAAAGGGAAGGTTAACTCTCGGCCACAGTTTAATCATTCCTAACTCGGACTTAAAATCGTCAATCATCTCCGGGCAAACGGTAAGCCTCTAAAAGGCATTCAAATTCTCTCCGATAGGGGAACAATATGGGAATACAAGTAAAAGAGATAGAGGGCAAATATAACATTTACGTGGACTTTTTAATTTCATCTATACACTTCTGGTAACTTTATTAAGTCTTAAGGACGTATTCATCATTTTTTAATTTGCTATCGAGTCTTATTTTTGTCAAAAGGACGTCATCATCAAGTCCGGAGTATTGAATATAATTAATTTAGGCTTTTCTGGATCTTAATTTGCATATATGTGACTTAAATTAAACCTAGGGGCATTTTCATAATTTTACACTTTCATGTGTCACATTTTTCAATACTTTGTTTGCTAAAACGGACTCCACTATTGAGTCCAAAATGTCAAAGAAAGTCAGAATATGTCATCTATGACATTTAACTGACTTTTGGACTACTAAGGGCAAAATGGTAATTATGATGTTTCACGTGTTTATATTTTTGGGACTTCGTTTCACAAAACGGAACCCACCATTGAATCCGGAATGTCCCAAAATGTTAAAGTATGTATTTTCATAGTTATTGAAATTCAATTAGCCACTTAATTAATCATTAGGACATATTTAGAATTATTTTAGTTTGTTCGTTCATATTTTTCAGGATTTAATTTCACAAATTAGACTGCACCGTTGAGTTCAGAATGCCCAAAAACATTGCGTTAGACTCGTATTTTATTTTAATCGACCTTCATTTGGCTTATTTTTTACTTAAGGGTATTTTAGTAATTTTACTTATAATTAAAAGGATTTAAAATTAATATTTAATTAATTTCCTGGGCCATTTCATAATTAACAAAAACTATTGGGGGTCATCTCATAATTAACAGAAAGGTCTGGGATCAAAACACAATTTTAGAAACTATTTAAATAAAAACAATTGGTTTAGTTAGGTTCCAAGTAAATCGATCCAAAACATAAGTGAACCAATCGGTTCAGTCCGGTACATGATGTCATGTTGACGTCAACATGATTTCAGCCCTATTTTTTTATTTTTTTATTCTTTAAATCAAAACGATGCCGTTTGATTTAATTTAGGATCCGTTTACAAGCGGGTCCACCCGGACTCGTTAACCGACTTGACCCATCCGACCCAACTATTCATTGTTTTCTTCATCGTGAGGTTACTATTCATGCCGAAACCCTAGAATTTCTTATTTCATGAGATTATAAGCTACATTTCTTCTTGATTTCAAGCTTAATTAACCCCTAATGTCTCAACTTAGGTTTCCCCATTGGTTTCATGGTTTGAATCGAGCCATAAGGCTCGGTTGAATCTTACTATGGCCACACTTGCAACTCTACCGTACATGCTCAATTTTACATTAAAACGTATGGGATTTGAATGTTATTCTCCTCTTTTCATGGGGCTTCATTCCCCGTTTATAAAAGTGGGTTTAACATCTGATTTATGTAGTTTGTTTGTAAGACCGAAACCTGCAACTCATATTTTGGGGGTTCTTTTATGAGCTTTTTGATCGCAGGATAGTGATTTCATGGTCTTTGTGGTACCTGCTTTCAGTCCCAAGCAACAAATTTTGCTTTTGTTTTACTTGAAATAGACCCAATATTCTAAGGTCCGTTCATAGCAGTTTTGTTATTTTTCATGATTCTTTGGATCTTTTTGCCCTCGTTTAGACTTCTAGGTTATTGTCATTTAACAATAAGCTCAAATATGCATTCTAAATAGATCAAACTAAAATTAAATTCAAACATTTTAGAGAGAAGCTTACCCACCTCTCTCTCTCTCTCTCTCTCTCTCTCTCTCTTCTCTCTCTCTCTTCAGTTCCTTGTTATGTCATAGCCTTATTCCCTTTCTCTATTTTCTCCCTTCTGATCTAGCTGCAGCCTTCTTGTATCTAGGCATGCAAGCCGCTCTTCTTCTTCTTTTTCTTTTTATCTATATATTTCTCTCTCTATATTTTGGTTGCTTCAGCAGAGATATATGCAGGTATATACACAGCATAGTATATATAGCATATATATATATATATATAATCAGGTGTTGTATGAAATTTGATTGGAAGAGGTAAAGGTCTAATGAAGTGTTGAAATCTCAACTTTTGTGCATGCAGACATATAGGTTTATATGGGTTATATATATTTTGTGGGTTATATAGCACGAAAGTGCTTGTAACCCAACTAGTATTCTTTTTAGAGACTTATCATTGTCTTGCACAAGTGCAAGGTTCAAGTCTTAGTGGAAGCATTTTGCTCATTTTTTCCTCATCTTTTTTCTTTTTATGCATTATATTGCATACTTAGTGTATTTCTTGAACTCCCAAAATTATATTTTAATTCTCATAAAAGTCTTTTGAAATTCTTGCAATACTTTTGATTTTTGCATGCTTCATTCCATGCATTACAAGCCTTATCTTGGTATATTTTATTATGTTTTAATTATTCCAAAAGTCTATTATAATTAATGGAATAATTTTGATTAAACACACTTTATTCACATGTCATGCTAATCTTGCTCAAATGTACTTCGTGCACCAATTTCCTATATTTATTCGTGTGTTAATCATTGATTAACACTAATCGTAACTCGTTATCAATTTATGACCCTTGCCATTAATTTGCATTCTCATTATATTTTTGCTTCCCTATTTACGGACTACTAGTCTTAATTGAAATTGCTCTTAGTTAATAAGCAAATTAACTTATGATAATCGTCATTATCATTAATTGCTTCACTTAATTGGGTCGAGATGTCACAAATAAGGTATTTTGACTTTTTTTTGACATTCTAGACCCAATGGCGAGGTTCGTTTTACGATGTAAAATCCCAAAAATTAGGACATGTAAAATGTGATAATTACCATTTTACCCTTAATGATGCCTGAAGCCAAATGAAAGTTCGAAAGGGTCTAATTTAACTTTCTTCGACGTTCTGGACCCAACGGTGAGGTCCACACTATCAAATCAGGTACTAAAAAATAAGACACGTAAAAATGCAAGTTTACTAAACTACACCTAAGAGTCAGACTTGACAACGAGTGGCCCAATTTAAAAGGGATGAGGTTTATCCTAGGAAAATTAGGATTCACCGGGTCTAAGAATAAATTAAGAACACCAAATAGGTGGTGATTTTAGTTAAATGTGGAATTAATATACTTTTCATGAATTGTTGTTAGGAACTATAAAGGAAAATGAAAGACCCACCAGTAGCGCCAACCCTGGAAATCAAGGTGAGTAATCCTAAACTTTGAAGTAAAGATTCTAACTCCATGATTCTAAAGTGTTTTAAATCCGAATTTTTGTATTTACATGACTCGTGTTTTAAATATGCTACTTATTTCCATTTTCAAATAATATCATAAACTACAAATGTACTTGTTTTAAATACCAATTGTTATAAAGTTCTTACTTCGGCATGTCTGTTTTAACTGCAAAGTTGTGTTAAATTCCTCTTGAAAGTGAATATTTTATTCTAGCCATGTTTTAAATACTCTGAAAGTTATGTTAAGAACTTTGAAGACTCTGTTGAAGTACTTTTGAAAGTACTACATTTAAAATGCTCTTGAAAAGCATCTATTTGAAAAGAAATATTTTAAATGCTTCTTGTTTGCGAACTGGTAATACAAGATAAGAAATGCATAAGCACTTATAATTATGAAATGCCTGGTAAAAGGTTTATCCCACAGGCAAGAGATTCTCTTATGTCCAGGCCGTGTATTAATATAAATTATACTGACCTTGTGTTAAGCTTAGAGTCCGGATCGATACGAATTCTTATGTAAAGTGAAAAGATGACAAGCTATGAATTGATAGAAGGTTTATCTCCCATTACTTTGAATATAATTTATAAATTCATATTTTATGATCAAAGGATTTATGTTTTCCATGATAGCTAAACTAAATCCTCGTGTTTCGTATTAAGAAATAAAAGTTTTACTCGAATGCCTTAAATGCTTTGTGTTTTATACTTCAATGATTTGTGAAATAAATATTTTACTCGAATGCCATAAATGCTTCGTGTATATATTTTGAAGATTTCTGTATCCTGTATTTGATGAACTAAAATGTGTAATACCCTGACCTGGAATATGGCACATAAACCGAGGTAGACCGGGTCGAGTAGTGTAATATCAGTGTAACCCGAGCTGTTAGGGCTCTATATTATGATATCAAATGGACTGAACGATTTTGGAATGTGAACGGTGTTAATTATGTAGACAGTGTCGGGCAATGCTCGAGCAGCCTAGAACCGAACATCGTAATGTGTGTACGTACGCAGATGCATGCATGTGTACGTATACATATATGTATAGCCCTCAAAAATAAGTGTATGTATATGCGTATAGAAATTTATATGTGTGTATATATATATATATGTATAGGAAAGTAAATATATACGTATATATATACGATTATGTAAATGTGTATATATAAATATGTATATGTTGTAAAGTTAAGATATACAAAAGAGGGGCAGCATGTGCACAACATGTGTTGTGTGTGCAATCAGTGGGTGTTGTGTATGTTAGGGAACAGCAGCAAAGTTGCCGACACAAGTAGGGGCAAGTGGTGGAGTATAATATGTATATATATATATATATGTAAATATATCTTAGAAATTTGAATGTGGAGGATGAAGAAGAAAGGGGCGGTGGAAAGCAGTCCATGAAGGCTGCAAGAAATGGAGGAAGAGAGAGAAAAAGTGGGTGTTGCAAGTGGTGCAAGTGGGAAATTTTGCCTATAAATACGTAAGGTAAGTTTCGAGAAAACCAAAAAGGAAAGGAAGAAATGAGAGAAGCTAAGAGTGATTTAGCCATTCAGAAGGATTTAGAAGGAGAAATGAGGAGGAAAATAGAAGAAGGAGATAGAAATTGTGAGCCAAAGCCTCAACATAGGTAAGTGAAGTTCAATTTTGTTTTTAAAGTTTAAGCATGATTCGTTGAGTTTGATGTAGAGGGTCATGACAAGCATGAAATTAGGATTTTATTCCAAAAAGAATGAAGTAAAAAGAGTTAGAAATAAGGGAGAAAGAAGAGTTGCAGGTCTGTGATGATTGATTCAGTTTTAGAGTTTTATTGCATTAAACTTGATTTAAACTATGAGGAACTGATCCTCAATGGTGCAGAAAAGATTTGAAAAAGGAATAGGGGAAAACAATCAAGAAATGGGCACGAAATTGAGCAAAACCAATTGTCCGGAGCCACTATTTTACCCTATTTCGTAAAGACCTAGTGACCTAAACCAAAAACTGAGTATATGAATGGAAATCTTATGAAAAATGGAAGAAAATCACATTGGAAAAAGGTTGAAAATTGATCGAAAAAACTTGGCCGTCACCGAAGAAGACGACGGAACTCACTGGAACCTTACCGAAAAACCGAGGGAGGAGATGAACAGTGGTTTATCTAAAAACAGTGTCGTGTTGAGTTACTGTGTAGTGATAATGTGTCGTTTTGGTTAGGGGTGTTTTAAATTTAAAATCCAATTGGGCCTGTTTGGTTATAAGCATAAGAAATTGAAATTAAATAGGAAATCAAAATGGGACAGCTTATCCTTGAATTGGTGTCCTATCCACTGTTCGGATAACCTAATTTAGAATAGTAAATTAGAAATTCTGATTTGGCCCAAATAAATAGGGAAATTATAAATTGACCCAACTGTTCTATAAATTAGAAAGTTAACATGAACTTATAGTTATTATGAAATTGACCCACATAATAAAATATTAATTAATTAAAAATAAATAAAAATTACGAAAATACCCTTAAGTAAAAAAGGAGTCAAACGGACTCCAATTAGAGTAAAAGAATAGTGAATTTTTATTATTTCAAGCATTCTGGACTCAACAGTGGAGTCCAATTTGTGAAAAGAGGTTTCAAGAAGTAAGAACCCGTAAAAATGTAAAATGATCGTTTTGCCTTTTTTAGTACAGATGTCCGAATTGAATTCCGCGAAAGCTTAAACCGACTTTCTTCGACATTTCGAATTCAATGGTAGAGTCTATTTAAGTAAAATAGATACCAATAGTAAAGAGACATAAAATTTGATGAATAACATAGTTCATGTAACTATAGACTGAGATGCCTTTTCTGAATTTTAGGAACATCGAAAGGTAAGGAAAATGAGGTTTGACCTTTTCACAAAGATACAGTAAGAGTTAAGTGACATCCGATCTATGCATGTGATACTTCTAGCCATGTCGACAATTTTTTTTTCAGATACTATCTAGTGTATTCCATACATACCATCAGTTATTGAATCCACATTTCGATATTGTTCTTTCTTGTGGAAAGTGTTATTGTTTGCCATATATCTCGATCATGATTATACACTTGTGCATAGATTCATTTTTGTACACTTGTATCTAGGGCTGAGAGGGCCAAACAGTTATGTTCGAAGCAGTCTCATGACCTTAACCCTCAAAAGCTATTGTTATGTCAGATATGCCGAGAACCAGTTATGATTCCACTATATTCTTCATGGAAGATAGCATGATCCTGATGTATTATTAGTGCCGAATTTGTGCTTAGTCACAAACTCCATCTGATGTTTACTACGACCCTCGGGTCGAGGTTCCAAAAGGAACACTAGCTACGCTGTTATGTGAGGCATGTGACGTAGAGTTACATTGTACACAGAGCTTAGTATTATTCAGGTATCCTGGTTTGGAACTGAATACGAGCTTAGGGGGAATTCCGGGCCCTAAATAGAGTGCATCCACTTTTGTTGATATCACTATCATTATTAATTATCATAGTTTGATCATGTCATACCATTATGAATGATCATGAGATTTCATAGCTTTTTATTGTGTACACATATGATTATACTTAAAACAGCTCATGATTGTTGCAGTATAATACTTGTTAGCAGATCAGATCTTCATTGCTTTATCATTTGAGCTTCCTACCATTTGATATTCATTGACGAGTTCTATACTTCTTGATTGACTATTACTTTTGCATATATCCTAGTTCTTTTATGGATTATGCCTTCTATATACACCTGTACACATAGTAGAGTAAAGGATAATCACTTACTGAGTTTTCATAGCTCATATAGATACTACATTCATTTTTAGGCACAGATACTGAGAGTAGATGATAGAGCCTGATAGCTTAGAGCTGGACATTACTTTTTGAAGTTGTAAGTGTAATACATAGTATAGTCTTGTAGCCTCCCATGTCATCCACGTCTTAGGGATGTACAATAGTTAAAGAATTTTACAGTCTGTATTTTGAGAACCAGATATATATTACATGCAGCTTTTATTTTAAAGTCTTCCACTGTTTGTATTATGATAGTTGTTGCATGTTAGTAACACTTATTGTATAGCAAGTTAAGAGATCCAATTTGGAAATAGTGTCGGGTCGGGTTTACGGTTCGAGATTCACATAGGGTGGGTCTCAGATCGTGACAAAATGCCTAACCTGAATGCCTTGAATGCTTTATACTATCTATTTTAAGACTCCTGTGTTCTGAATTTGAAGTGTACGAGCAATTGATAGTGATTATTTTATGAACTCTCTTATACTTAACCCACTACCAATTGAAAACTCATGATAAGGTATCGGAATTACTCACGAGCTTTTTATAAAGCTCACATGGAGTTGTTACCCATGACTTTTTTAGGTAATGAGGATGAATGGAAGGTTAGCTGAAGACATGTTCAATAGACAAGATTTTAGTAACAATTGGTCAATGCCTTTTTGTAGTATTCCATTGTGGACAAATTATGTAATTAAGTTCCCAATCATGTAATATAGTTAAGTTTAAAAATTTAGCAAATTTAGAAGAAGCTTTGTATATTTAGCAAACTCTGTATGTCTGTGAATTATACCGTGTGAGTGGTTGTTCGAGGAAAACGTACGAAAAAAGTTTTCACACTTCTGCAAAACCCTTTTTATATATTAAAGATCAAGTCTGCATCGTCGCTTTCGGTCCACCCGCTGGCTCCCAGGCCGATTGGTGGCGGTCACGTCTCCATAATTCGTGCAGGGAGGGTTTCGGGGTCGTGACACTAACTGTCTAGTCATTATCTCTAATTTGCATAGGGTTGGGCCTCGGATGTGACAATTTTCTCCTCTTTTCTCTTTCTCTCTCTTTTGAACTCAAGCCTTTGTTTTGCCCTGTTTTTATTCCATTATGAAACAATAATGCTATCACTCCAAAGTGATGGGTTAAAATGGTTTGGAATTCAATCGCAATTTACTTTTTTGCTCATTAATTTGACATGTGACGCACACATGTCCACTTCCGTCCATAATAGATGATCAAGACTGAAGGAAGGCTAGGGACTAAAGTGAAATCTTTAAAGGTAAATTACACTAACTTCTCGTAAAGTTTCTAATAATTACATTGACATCTCATCAAGTTTTTGAAATTATACTGACCTCTCATATTTTACTTGACAAACTATAAATATCCTCTTCAATATTTTTTTCTTTCAAAATGACAAAACTATCTATTTAATGTTTTTTTTAAAACCTTTTCAATTCGAAGCAATGTTTTTGATTTTTTTCTTATTTTCAAATAAATATTGATTAAAAATTAAAATTATTTTTATATAAAATGAAATAAGTTAGTTATTTTAAATTTATTTTTATATAAAATAAAAATAATGTTTTTAAAAAAAGTTAAAAAAAATTATTAGAAATTGCAAAAAAAAGAAAAAATGAAAAGCTTAATTTTATAATTTAAAAAAAAATTAATTAGAGGGGAGTCTTTATAGTTTGTAAATGAAAGTAGGAAATGTAAGTATAATTTTAGAAATGTAAAATAAAATTAGTATAATTATAAAAAAAATTTAAGGGAAGATTATTGTAATTTTACCCTATACAAATTACAAAACTTATCAAATTAAAAAAATTCTGATCACAATAATATTGAAAAATAGAAAAAAATACCTTTGAAATATTTTCCCCTCAAACGTGGAGCGCCCTTGGACCTGAAGCTTACCAAGGAAGGGAGAAGTGACTTCTTCTTAAGTCAATTTCTCAGTCCTCTGTCTCTCCTGAAATTCTCGGCAGTCCACATCCAGTCACGGCCAAAAGCAATAAAAAAATAGACTACACAAACTAACATTACCGTATTACTACGACAATCACTATTGCACTTGATGCTGCACATTTCGGCCCGCACACCGTGGCCCCGTTCCTTGCATGATATTGTCCGCTTTGGGCTAACGGGCCGTAGGTCCGTCCCGCACGGGTTTGTTCTTCCTGGGTTTGCCCAGGAAAAGGCCTCATGCAAGGGGGAGGGAGGCCTGTGCTTATAAGCGACAAGCAGTCCCGGCTCCTGACCGATGTGGGATGAAAGCGCCCACAACAGCTGCTCCCCCCAGTCATGGACTGGTTGGAGCATGAGAACGAGGCACGTGGCTCAACGTTCCCACAGACGGCGCCAAGCTGATGCTGCACTTTTCGGCCCGCACACCGTGGCCCCATTCCTTGCATGATATTGTCCGCTTTGGGCTAACGGGCCGTAGGTCCGTCCCGCACGGAGGCCTGTGCTTATAAGGCCTTTTCCTGGGCAAACCCAGGAAGAACAAACCCGTGCAGGACGGACCTACGGCCCGTTAGCCCAAAGCGGACAATATCATGCAAGGAACGGGGCCACGGTGTGCGGGCCGAAATGTGCAGCATCAGCTTGGCGCCGTCTGTGGGAACGTTGAGCCACGTGCCTCGTTCTCATGCTCCAACCAGTCCACGACTGGGGGGAGCAGCTGTTGTGGGCGCTTTCATCCCACATCGGTGAGGAGCCGGGACTGCTTGTTGCTTATAAGCACAGGCCTCCCTCTCCCTTGCATGAGGCCTCCACCTGGGTTAGTCCAGTGTGGAACAAAGCCGTGAAGGGGCAAGCCCGAAAGCGAGGCCCAATACCCAAAGCGGACAATATCAGCTGAGCTAAGGCGGCACCTTACTCAAATGAGGCCTTTTCCTAGGCAAACCCAGAAAGAACAAACCCGTGCGGGACAGACCTACGGCCCGTTAGCCCAAAGCGGACAATATCATGCAAGGAACAGGGCCACGGTGTGCGGGCCAAAATGTGCAGCATCAGCACTCTACCTAATCTACCATCAAAGCATAGGTAGTTCTGGTTGGTGCTTTTTTTTTTTTTATCTACTCTTCTCAAAACCCTAGCTCTCAAATCTCTTTCTCTCACTTCAGATCCCGGCGATTATCAACCAGATTCAGTTATCCGATCCGGGTCGACTCAATGGGCGATTTGTTTTGTTGAAATGTTGGACACTCTTACTGCTGATTTCACTTGGATTGATTATACTCTCAATGTCATAGTTTCTACTGTCTTGTTTCTACTCTGTGAAAATGTCGGCTTCGTTGGTTGCTTTGGAGCGGCCCAAAATCGGAGCTGCAAGTAAGGTATGGTCATTTAGTCTCTCTTTCTCAGGCATCTCCGGTGGTTACTCAAACCCAAACTCAAATTTAATTTGAGTTAGACCATTGAAGAGCATGAAACTCAAATTCAACCTTTACTGTAAAATTTGGGTTTGAGTCACCATTGGAGAAGGCCTCACACTCTCCGTTTTGTGGCTGAGAAAGGAACTCAAAAGAAAATAAAAGTTTTCGTTCTTTTAACTCCACTAAGTCAGATAATTCTCTCAGGCTCCGTCGAAGGGAAAATGTCAGAATTCAAAATTGCCAACATACTTGTCAAAAGAAAAAAGTCAACATTGCTACATTTTCTCAGTAACCAATCAGAATATTAATGTCTAGCTTGTTTCAAGTATTAAATTTTGGCTAGGACTTGTTGATAATTTTTAGGCTTCTCATAGAGTTCCAACTTAATGACCTTAAAAAATAAACAAAATTATATCTTTCACGCAAAAAACTCTTAAGACCAGAAGAAAAAAGAAAAGGAAAGTTGAATTAGTTTTTTTGAAAATTGCTATTGTAGGTTGAAATAGTCTAAGTTTTTATTTATAGGAAGTAAAAAAATTACTTATTTATATTTATACATATTTGAAATTAAAAACATTTATAGATATGCTTATGTACACCTACATATACATATGTTCCTATATTGTATATGTGGACATATGCTTTTCCATGTACTTCTATCAATTACTATTTAGTATAGCAATATAGTGCTTAGCACTATCTGGGGCTGTGGCCAAGCAGTAAAGACATTGAAGATAAAATTCAAGTGTCTCTAGTTCAAGTCCCCTCTGCACTGATCCTTAATAATTAGTGTTTAAAAGGTGGGTCTGATTGTCACGGGGAGGAAGACTTAGTCTGATGTGCGTAAGTTACCACAGGATACCCCTAGTGATTCATAAATAAAAGAAAAAAAGAAGAAGCATGCAATGCTTAGGGGACACTTTTTTTTTCTTCATTTAATTCTAAATTCTATGTGATACATTTTTGGAAGTCCTTTATACTTTCCCTTTGTTTTTTTTCTTCTCATTTATATTTAATAAAAATAAATAAATATTACCAAAACCCACGTTAGTGCTTAGATGGCACTTTCCTCTTTTTTTCTTTAATTCTAAATAATGTGCCGTATTATTAGTTATATCTACTAATCATATAGTTAATTAGTATTATGTTAGTTGGACATAATAACAACTCAAGATATAGTAGTAAAGAAACATTTGCACTCCATGACAAATTAAAACTGGCAATCCATATATTCCACTATTATCTTCTTATCACTCAAAATATAACAAAAAATAAAAAAGAGAGTTGTTCCAATTTCCACATCTTATATATCTCAAGGATGACTTTTCAAGCAATAAAGTCATATAGTTTTAGTCATTATCTACTTTTATTTTCTTCTTAAAGATATTTTTGTTATTTTTTCTTCTACTTTACTTCTTTCTCTTGTAATAATTCTTAATCTTTTCGTCATCTTCAATTAATCAACTATTACTTTTCGTTTGACTTCAAGTTATTGATCTTATTTGGTTTCCTCTTTTTTCTTTTTTCTCTCTTTGTTTCAATCTTTTCTTCTTTGTCAATTTTTACTAAATCCTTTTCTCGAGCAACTTCAAATGCTCGTGCAATTATTGTAAATTTTGTATCCGCAACAAAATGATTTATTCTATTTGACTGAACAAAATCTTGTACTCCAATTTGTAGAAAACAACAGTAAGTATCCATAGACTACTTTGTATTTTGAAAACGACATTATAAAAATTAAAACCATATCACTCCCTTATACATGTCTTGATGTTTGATTTCCTTGCCTCCAATTCTCTTTGGAAATGCTAGTTGCTAACCTTTTCTTCCATTGTTGGATGAAGAACAGGGGCAATATCTCTTCTCTAGCTAACAATATAAAGTCTAAATGCTTTCTTCAAGACCTAAAGGACAATTATAGACTACAATTACTTATCAATAATTACAAGTATACGTGTAAAAGTATTTGTGAATATAATTTCATGCACAAGTTTATAGACAATTTGTACTATAAACTAAAATAAAAGAAAATTTAGAACAAAACCACACCACAAATAATAGATGCACCATTAAATGGAACCCTTTTTCCCCAAATGTCTTGTTATTTAGACAAAATCAATTAATGGTTGAATGCTAGAATGTAGCATACCCCCCTAAGATCATCAAAATGAATCTAGTTAATATCAACAAAGGCTCTCTAAACTTAGGCAACTAAAGAGACATCTATTTAGTCCTCTAGAAAGTTGACTTCTAATTTAATTGTTTATAACTTTTGTGCAGAACATATCATAAGGTGCCTACCTAGAACTGGTATGGAACAACTTTCTGTTGCTCCTTTTAGGGGATCCACTCAAATAGGATTATGTCTGCAAGCATGAAGTAGAAAAAATGACCCATTTGGGGCATTATATTTAAGAAAATATACAAAAAAAGTGGGAGGGACTAAAAATATAGAAAAAGTAAAAAAAAAAAAAAACCATAACTTTGAAAAGGCAAATAAGGTGACAAGATTTATTTTAACAACTCAATTTGGATTGGCAAGATCTGCCTTAAATATGTATATGTCATCTATCATTGAAGCAAAAACTAAACCTTTTGATTCTAGATGATAATAATGAAATGTCCTTTGAGGGACTTGGGCATAGGAATGACAATGGGGCAATTCGGGGTGGAGACCCCGACCTCGTCCCCTTCCCCGTCCCACCATAATGGTACCTCCCCCCACCCCACTACTCACCTCCCTATCACTGCCCCCACCAAACATTGTACACTTTTAAAAAAAAAAAAATGTTGAACTTAGATTGAAACCCTGGAAAAATAGTAATGATATCATGAATTTAAATTTTTTATTACAAAGTTACAAAACTTAATTATATTGATAACTAATTTTTTTTTACATTTCAAATCTGATTCACATTTATAGCTCTTTAGTCTTTCATGGAATGGGAATACAACACATCAGTGGAATTTATCAAAGAAACTAAAAGTAATTGGAAAACACTAACAAGCCCCAACATCAAATGCACAGAATGTCTTGAAGACATGGAATCAAATCACAAATGATGGATTTGGAAATCATTGGTTGAATCATAAAAAGAAGGGTCACGAGAAGAAAGATATGAACGGCTAAAAAGAAAAGGAAAGAAGACAAACCTTGATTGGTGACAATATCTCCAAGAAGCCAAATCGCAGCAGTGAAGAAATTAGGAACTCAGTTAGTTGAACCATGAAGAGTGAAGAATAGCCGACCAGAGAAGAGGAAGATGACTGGTGATAAGGCGGCGCAGAGGTAGTTGTAACCATAAAGGGAGATAATTAGAGGAAAGGTGAGAGTCTGAGATGGTATCTTCTAAAACCCTAATAATGGAATATACAAGGCATTTTATATCACAGGTAATTTTGACATTATATAAAATATAAGGGGGAGTTTTAGTAAATTAGTTATATAAGTGGAGCGGGGCGGGGTAAATTGCCATCCCTGTTTAGGCATCTCTTCAAATGTTATGACAGCTATTAAAATCTCATGTTAAAAGTCCAAAAAAGAAAAAATTGAAATAGTAGAAAACATGAAACAACATTTAAATCTTGTAATAGAATATTCATACAGAATATAGGGAACACAACTAAGGAGTTAAGTAAAAATCAATCAAGAGAATACTCACTTGGCCCAGGAAAGGATTGGATTATACATTTGGGAATCAAGATAGAAACACTTTTAAAACCCATAAAAAGTCAACATGCATCCAGTCCTAGAGAGAGCTTGAAATGTTGCAATTGCTTTCACCTTGTACCCAAAAAATAAAAACTAATTTTTTTATGACTAATATGGTGAAAAGAAGTTATTTCATTGCCTCATAAAAATACATAATGTCAGCAATCTTCCCATTAGCAAAGAAATCATCCTCTAAAGTTTAGATTTTAGTGATTGCTAAGGTATACGCTCTTAATTTCGGTCATGCAATACATATTAATTCTGTAGGCAAACTACTTATCCAATTAACAAAGCTGTCACTTATTTATTTCATGTCAAAAGGAGAACACTAACCTTGTATTCAAAAGTTCCCTAATCATATCCATTAGGAATCAACTTGCGTAATCATTTTTCAGCATTTTACTATCTCACTTGAACTTTGTAACATCTTTGGGTGCTGCACTAGAGATGCTTCAAGAATTTCAAACACATGAAGCCTCAAATCCAAGTATGCACAGGCTCTCTCCATCTGAGAAAGGGTAGAATGAGACCTAACCCTAAGATAGGCCAACTTTCATTTTTGCAGTAGTATTGATTTTCGAATTCCATCATTATTGATCATGCTGAACATTAAGACTCTATTTGGTTTGTGCACTTAGTGAGGGAATGGAATAAGGGAATTTTTTGGTGCACTACATGTGTAAAAATAGGGATTCAAATTCGATAGCAGTCATTTTGTGTAAATAATATTAAAGATTTGGTCTGTCTTCAACCCACATCTCCTAGCATTTTGTACAAGTAAGACTAACACTTAATAATGACATTTTTTTTTGTAAGAGAAAGGAAAATTGACATTCACAAATTATAAACACACCACATGACCATATATATAAAGAAACAACATTCCACATATTACAGAGGGGATAATAAAGACCATAGATTTAATTAACAAAACCCATAACAAAAATAAAAGTGGGAAAAAAAACTCGAAAGCAAAAAAACAAGATGGTGTGTTTTAGCAAATTCATTGGTTCACATGAGAACAGAAGACGCTCCCTAATTGTTAACAGCCCAATTTTAAGGCAACCATGTCTTGAAAATTAGGCAATGTTACAGTTATGGATAAGAAACAAAGTCTTCCTTCAAATGCATGTCACCAAATTACAATGCAATCAGATCATAATACATAAAAGGTTGAAAATTTTTGAATTTTCATGTCATATAAAAGCATTAATATGCATCCCATACCTCTATAAAATGCAATTTACTGTCTTGGGGTTTAACACCAAAAAGAACGTAAAAAATGCAAAGAGTTGAATTTTTCTTTAATTAAAAAATGGCTAGATTAGAATATACAATTCTTGAGACATTATTAGAAAGTGTTTGGTTGCCCACTGAATATACGTATAAGAAAGTGCCTTCAAATACATTTAAAAGCCCAATTTATGGGGAGGGGGGAACAAATTTTGAGAAGATTTTGGTGTAATTGACAAAAAAGAAAATCCAAGTAAAGTGAGGATGAAGGATATTCCCAACCCAATGGTCATTGACCAGAACAAAAGCATTGAGAAATGTTGATGTTAAAAAACAACATGGCATTGGAAATTTAACACTTGGAATGGTAAATGTGCTTAGAATTTTAGGCAGGGGAGTTAACCCCCACCCCAAAAAAAAAAAAAAAAAAAAAAATTTGGAAATCGGGAGACCAGAGAAAAGTGAACTACATTCATAGAAGAAACTAAGATCATCTCAAACTCTACGTAATTAAAAGATATGAGAGGACAAAGATCGAGAGGACGGCTCTAAATTCAATGCAATCGATTGAAGATAGAAGAGTCAAATTGCCACAAAAGAAAACTATTATTTGGATATGAAGAGTCTTGTGATCTCTTTCGAGCCTTTGTATAGAGAGAAAAACAATGTATCAAGTAGTCTTTTATATATATCAAAGTAGTGTGTGCGCACTAGAAAAACCCATGTGCCTATCTTAAAAGTTAAATTGCAAAAACAAGCCAATGGTGTTTCAATTGACAAAAATAACATGACCAAGCATGCAATAGAGGAAGAGATCATCATATGAAATGTACTTAAAGGTGAAAAAATGGTTTTGCCCAAGGCAGGAAGCCAATTGAAAAGTGCTTTCCAAGGAGAAATTTTTTGCAATAGTTAATTCAAAAAACTTTAAAATACAAACAAAAAAAAAAAAGCATACAAACTAAGCTGCACACACACACATGTACATTGAGCAACAAATGGGTTAAATACAAGAATTCAAAGTTTCTCTAATAGTGAGCATGTATCACAACTCCACAAAAGAAATTCATTATAAATAGATGCCAACAATTCGAGCATAAAAAGTATTTTCTTCTTGGGAAGAGAGAGAGAGAGAGAGAGAGAGAGAGAGAGAGAGACGGAGGGAGGTAGGGAGAGAGTAAAGATGAAAAGGAAGAATAATTATGAAAAAAAATAGATGATGAAATTTTGTGATAGGGGTTGGAATTTTGACACAACCACCAACATGTTATAAACACAACATGAATGTGGCATTTCATAACATTTTCTATATCAACCTGAATGTGACATTTCACATCATTTTCTATTTTCGATTCTTTTCCCCTTTAAAACAAAAAACAGAGAACATGTTTAGTATCCAATTTCGTCGTTAAAAAAATAAAAACAAAAATAATTAAAACTAGTTTAATAATGGATTATAATGTTATTTTCTTATATTCACGTGCACCATTAATTCTATTATGCCCCATCAATACAAATGGAAAAGAAAGAACATGAACAAAGTAATAAACGTATTAATATACATAACAATACACATATTTATTTTTTCTATTGTGCTTTTTGTTAGATTCTCCTTTCTCTCTATTCTTTCTGTTCTTATTTTTCTATACTTGCAACCAGGTCTTATTAATCACTCTTTTAAATCATTAAAAAAAATACTACTTTGATAGGTACAATCCTTTCCTCCAATAAGATTCAAGCCTAAGAATGAAAAGAGACTACCCAAAAGAGTAAAGGTACTATTCACATCATTATTCATATCACTTCGCAGCACCCTAGACACCCTTCTCAAATATTATTAGACAAAGAAATAGTATAAGCACAATTGGGAAATCAAAGAGAATGTTGACAAATGTTAATGAACCACAAGTTATCATGACTTGTAGTATGAAAAGCACATAGGTGCATAGAGGATGAGCTTATTCTTTAATCCATATTCATAATATTTTTATTCTCTAAGAAAAATAAAATAAAATAAATTGGAGATATAGGAGTAATGAACAATCGGCTTCTAAGTTTCATTAAGATTTTTTTCTCAAATTTATTATGGTTTAGTTCCCACACTCTCATGCTAAAAATTCTTGTTTTACCTAATACACTAATACAAATCTTCCTCTAAGATCCTTTGGTGTTATTTCTGCTATATATGCAGGTACCCGTTTGACAACAGACTACAACACCATTATCCATGACATGAAATAGGTAACAAGATAACGTGCAAACACTCATTACTACAATTAACAAGTAAAAAAGAAGCCCAATCCCGCATCCCATGGCATGGGCACTCTTTCAAGGTCAAGGATCAAGCACCTTTTCAAAGAGCATTAAACAATTAATATAGTGAATTGATCATGGAAAAAGTTCATTTATTGATTCTTAAAGTAAAAAAATTCTTCTATAAAAAAAGTAATAAATTCAAGACAAATAGAGTATAAACAAAAGAAAACTAAAAGAGAAATTAGTACCTGGATTCTACTCCATTAAAACTAGCTTAATACACCATTCCACCCAACTGTGACAACAATAAATGGATTCGATGTTCTTTTGTGTTTTTTTTTTTCCTCTGCCAACTGACAAGGTTATTTTGTTTCACTTCATCCCGAATTAAACATTATCCAACGAGTTTTTTATGAAAACCTTGTGTGTGTGTTTTTTTTATTTAACCCAACACACGTACATTTTCACTTATTTACCAAACCCTTATAGTTTTTGAAATCGCATTTTGAAGTGCGATTTTAAACAAATAAAAATTTGGGATGACTTGCGCAAACCAACAAGGATTTGGGATGACTCCCAAATCTTTATTGGTTTGAAATCGCATCTTCACGATGCGATTTCGTTAAAAAATTGACTTTGAAATTGCATCTCAAAAACTACATGGGTTTGGTATAAAAGTGAAAACCTACTTGGGTCAAATTAAATCAAACCCAAACCACATGGGTTTGGTAAAAAATTCCATTATTAGGATTTATTTGAATTTGATTATGCACGAAAAAACTCCCAATTTCCTCTTTAACCAAGCTAAAGCTCATTGTGAAACAAGATATTTTCCATTTTTTATTCAAGAAAATTTTCGTATTTCCTACTGTTGAGAAAAATTGATATACATTGTTGGCCCATTCTCTAATAGCTTAAGCTTTTGGAGTAATTGGTGATCTAACAACTACTACTCTACATGATCATTATTCATAATTGTACCATAAACAATCAAGCAAATTAAGCAAGTCCATAAAAAACAAAAATATAATCTCATAGTCATAGACGTACTGCGTACATGATAATAGGACAACACAAACCTCTATTCTAAGCTTGAAGGATTTTTTGCAAGTCAATTTGAGTTATCTCCTGTTCCAATGCCTTCCACCAAAGGTCCTAGATTATTTAGAGCTCTACATTTGAAAAAAAAAAAATTGAAAATAAAATCATCATTTGAATTTTGAAAGAATGCTAACCCATATCCATTTTAAAGAAAGAACAATACCAAAATTCTTATATTTCATTGTCTCCTCCAACCACCAGCAAAACTTCTACTTTAAATACTAAAGCTTGAAAATTGTGGAAAACAAACCCAATCATCATCCAAATTGTAATACCCCAAAAATTTGACAGGACCAGACTACATCTCGACCTAAGAAAAATAGGTTATGTGATATTAATGATTTAAAATAGTTCAAAATACAGTAACCCATGATGAGATTAATTATTAGGAAATATAAAATTAATCCAACCACTAAAAATAATATAGGCTCGAGAAAATTGACAATCCAGTTTACCGAGTGCCGAGACTAATAAATGGGATATGGAAAAATTAATTATAACAATAATAATAAGAATAAGGAAATAATATAAAATATGAACGGGCACCCGATATCGGTAAAATAAATAATAATAATGCCGAAGCTCAGCTCTAAGCCAAACTTGCCGACATTTCAGAAATTAATATTTTAGGAAATAAAAATATTTCATAATGTAAAATATATCAAAATACGGGAATGAGCACAAGAAAAATACATATATAAATATATATATATATATATATATATTTATATTGATACAAGTATAAGTTACTTGGGATTAATATATGCACTCATGTATGTGTGTGTGTGTGTATATATATATATATATATATATATATATATAAATAAGTATATGTTACTTGGGATTAATATATGCACTCATGTGTGTGTGTATATATATATATAATATTAGTTAATATACTAGCGCGCAGTTTCCATAAGAAACTGCTAGAAGTGGAAGTCGGTGAAGAAAAGAAGAAAAGAAAAGAAGAGAGGCGGTGCAGCTTGTATAACCTGCTGGAAGTCAGTGAAGGAGAGAAATGAAGAAAAGAGAGAAATCTAGAGTGAGAAGGGGCAGCTCTATATATATATATATAGGTAAGAGGAGGCAGCAGTTGGAACTTTCTGGATGAAGATAAGCAACCGACAAAGAGGAGAATTCTAGAATTCTATGGCGGTGCAGCAGATAGATGTGTATATATATGTGTGTGTGGGGGCAGCGGTGCAGAAGATTAAGACACACACACATATATATATATATATGTGTGTGTGTGTGTGTGTATGTGTGTATGGCAGTTCGGAAAGGAGAGAGGGCTTTGAGTTCTTATTGAAGATCATAATCTCTGAGTTGGAAATTGACAACTCTGTATATCTAAGTTTTCACAGTGTGGATTTTTGATTTTGAAGAGTTTTAGAGAGAGCTTAATTCGGGCCATGGAGGTGACATAGTTGACGACAATGCTGCACATAAATTCGTTGCGCAGCAGAAGTCGTTGCAGCCAATCGTCAAAGACAATGCCCCGCAAATCTGATGGCGTCAAGGCCAATGGATTGGTTTTAGTTCAGTTAGTCGTGTATACATGGGCATGAATCTCAATTCCGGGGAACTTCTTGCCGTCAAACAGGGCGACATTGTTGATTTGGTTCGGAGGGACGCCAGTGAGCGATTGAGAATTAGTGAGTTGTTTATGGTTTTGATTTTCAAGTTGGATTCCGTTCGTGGAAGTTGGTTCTAGGGTCAGGGATTTTCCGGAAGGCCGTCATCAAGGAAGCTATTGCCCTGCAGGAAATGGTGGACGCCATTGTTGCGGGAGATCAAATCCCAGGTACGGTTGACCGTACAGAGAGTAACGGACATCCTAATGGGTGTGACGTGTGGCATTAGCTAGGACCATTCTGAGGCTGGGCCAAGCCATCCTAGAGAAGAAATAGAAGGTTCATCTGAGGCTGGGCCAAGCCATCCTAGAGAAGAAATAGAAGCGGCACAAGATTGACATCAATTCGGTGGCTGGGACTGAACCTGTTTTGATGGCACTGCAAGAGAGGCTGCAGCCCAGCAGTTCATAGAAAATCACTACAGAACTCAGAGGAAGAACATTCAAGAGCGCAAAGAGAGTGTTTTATTGCAGGCAATGGGTGTTAGATGTGCTTGAGAAGGAACATATAAATCTGATCAAGGATTTGGAGCGAAAGGAGACAGTTTATGTGACTTAAAAAGGCACAAGATATGTGTTGATGATTTTGAGCTTTTAATCATCATTGGCAGAGGAGCCTTTGGCGAGGTTCGACTGTGTCGGAAGAAGAAATCTGGAAATATTTATGCCATGAAAAAGTTAAAGAAATCTAAAATGCTTATCAGAGGACAGGTGGAACATGCTAGAGCTGAGAGGAACTTGTTGGCGGAAGCGGCCAGCCACTGCATAGTAAAATGCTACTACTCGTTCGAGGACACTGAGTACTTGTATCTAATATCTCTATCTTCCTGATGGTGACATCATGACCTTGCTGATGAGTGTATGAGGGAACCAATGAATATTGACGGATGCTTCCCTGATGCTGATAATGGACGCAATTGGAAAAGCCTCGACGAGCTGAATATTGTTCAGAAGTAAAGCTTGGTGAACCACAATAGATTGACTGTGATATCCCTAATTTTAGAATGGACATTCTAGGGTAATTTGGAGATTGTCAGACTATCCGTGAAGAGAGATAAGCGTAATATTAAGGTGAGTAACTTGGACTCCTGACTTGGAGTATATTTTCTGTACTATCTAGATTCATATATTGTACTGCTTTATATGTTGAACTGTTTTATATACTGCACTATTTTAATGCATATGCTTTCATGCATATTCTTTGTACTGCATTACATGTGGCATGGTTCTGTTCTGTCTTGCTTTTTGATATATCCTGTTCTGATTCTATTCGGGTCTGTCTTGTTCTGCTATGCGCCATTCGGAGTCTGTCCGATTCTGTTTTGTCATGTTGTGTCTACTTTGGGCCCACCACAAGATTGAGCGGTTTATGCCAGAGCACGAACCAAAGGATAGAGGCCCCACAAGTGGTCCGCTTATGGGCAGCTAGGAAAAGCTCGTATGTATGATTGGCATTCTGTTTCTGTCCTGCTCAATTCTGTCCTGTTCCACTCTTATCTGACTCTAGAGGGTAAAGGCCCCACGAGTGGTCCGCTTATGGGCAGCTGGGGAAGGTTCAGGCACATTTGATGATATGCCTTTGATTGATTGGTACTTAGTTCGGTTTTGTTCTAGCTCTGTTCTAATCTGTCTGATCTGTTCTGTTCTGATCTGATCTGTTTAAGCTGCATTGTTCTACTTGAGCTGTATTTGAGCATGCATTTCATGTAGATATCATGTATATAAGAACTGGTTTTAAACCCATAGCAGGAACCTATGTTACTTACTGAGCTTGTTTAAGCTTATTCTATTTATTTAACATTTTTCAAGATTTATCTCCATTAGATTAGAAGGTACCAAGATATAATACTAGTAGGCTGAGAGGCATCCCAAGTACGGATCTGATGTCATTGATTTGTGGAGACTCAGATTTTGGTGAACTGATTCCGGCTATTCAGGTGAGTAATGTGTTATGATTTAGTTCATTGATATGCACTGGATGAATTAAGACCTTGTCACGCCCCGAATTCCCGACCGAACCCGGGGACGCGACTGAACAAAACAAAAGAAGAAAATAAATAGACGAATAAATAAATAACCATTTAACTGATCTAGATACAAGCCTAGTTCCACTAACATAACTATGCATCCTGTATATCTCTGTCAATACACATCCATTCCCGTTTTATAAAAATTTCGGCAGAACCTCTTTTGTTTTTCGAGTCTTTTTCCCCCTGATAAACACAATACATCATATATATACAAACAGTCACAATCCATCCTCACTCGATGGCCACAACTTTATCAAAGTTAAATATACATCGCCTACTTATACAATCGAAAATATACAGCATATATGTCATTGGGCTTAAGCCCGTACATCACAAAATACACCTCTCGGGCCAAATATCCATCTACAGTCAAGTCTCCTCCACTCGGCTAGACTTCCTCAAGCCTCAGGTGTCGGGAATGTCATCTGAAATATGGTTCCTACGAATGGGTCAGCGCCAACATGCTGGTATGGTACAATACTAATGCAAGGAACAAAATTAAGTCGTGGCATGTACAAGTGTACATGTATATCTACATGCCTCCCTAATCATGCATACCGTAATATGGCAAAGTACAAACTACATCTGTATGAAACCCTATATCACGTTCACAAATTCATCAACACAATGCACATGCAATATGCGTGACACACCCATGCATCTCAATGTCACACCCATGTCTCATGATACGGTCCTTCCCCGCTGGCATGAGTACCGCCACGTATGTCTCCTTTTCGGTGCGCCCCCGATGGAAAGGAATACCAACGACCGAGTTTTGGGTTTTTCACCACAGGACCTACGCCTTCATAATGCACCAGCACCTCGTGCTGACCCACACTATGCTTTCAAGGAATCACACTATGCCAATATGCCATGCTTTCATCATGCAATAATACAGTCCAAATGAAACGTCACTTTCATAAGCATATGCAACATACTTTAAATAATGCATCACAATGAAGATCGAATCACAAGACTTCATCCACAATGGTACGTGTCATACTCAATCAATCTCAACACTTACACAAATCCACATGTCACAATATCAACAAACCGTTTAAAACATAAATCACATATGATAATAACTCAAGAAGTAAATCACAATTCTCAAATAATCTTAAAGAACACGTAAGCATATAAACAAAGTGTCTCAAAGCATCTCAAAGCAATAACTCCTATGTGATCTTCTATCAGCAGATAAGCACAAGAATCATGCAACCAATATGCACATCAATCCTAATTTAATTCTATTCCTTACTTAGTAAAGTACCATACCTGATCGGGTTATCTCAACCCTAAGAAGCTATATCCACTATGCAATCCAATCAACCAAGTTCATCTTTAGTCCACGGTTCCTTCTTCAGCCTTTTTCCCTCAAGCAGATGATGATCCTGACAGATTCTGTCCTTTTATCATCCCATCCATCTTATCATCTCATCCATCAAATATTGAAGAACTTTCTCTTCCTCCAGTTGCTCCTTTAATCTTCTCCAAATTCTCAACACATCAGACTGTATCAATCCTCAATACAGTATCTCAAATGTGACCTTTCGTGGAAGAAACCCCATCTCTATCATCTCTATAAAATATTGGTAGCTCTCTCTCCGTTGCTGATTGTGAGCCAACTTCTTTATCACCATTACAGCAAGAGGAAGACCCATGAGCATTACCCAAGCATCCATATCTCAGCTCTAGAGCAGTCCTTTCAACTTCAAAGCTGTCCACTCTACACACCTTGACTTCCAAGAACATGAGGTGCAGCAATGGCTCAACATCTTTGGACCCAACCAGAAGCTTCACCAATTGTCCATTCTACCAGCACTCTATTTCAGAACTCATCTTGTTCAAGACTTAATAATTCCATCTATATTGATGATAGGCTATGGAAAATAGCTATGGCACTGCTGGTACTCCAACCACGTTAATATAGTGCCTATATGGGTCTGATTCTTCAATTAGTCTCATGAAACCCATCTGTTGCTTCCGTCTCCCTCTATGCATCACTATACACACAGACACACCCATATGTAACATAGATTACTCTACTGCAATTCCCCTCTCCCTTAATTCAAACCACAAATAATTCAATCTATACATTCCAAACACGGACACTAACATCACTCCCTTTTTTTTTCCATCCATACAAATCAATTTCCCTTCAACAAACCAACTACAAGGAGGTTCAACAAAGCAACAAGAAATCGACACTTGATCGAACCTCGTGAGACAATCCGTCCCATAACTCGCATTTGAATCCCAATTCCCAACTTCACCTCCAAACATAGGCGCGGTTGGATCAACAAAATCAGACCGAACCATTTTCTGTTACCTTTCAATCACCCAAACCCAAATCCTGCAATATCCCCACACCTGCTGCCACTATACACACACAGCAACGACAACCGAGCCCCCCGACAGAAACCACAAAACAAACAGGGCAGTCGACCCTCAATTCAAATCACAAACCACAAGCCTTACACAAGCATCACTTCCAAACACCGACACAACCAGATCAATAAACCCAACCACGGCCATGACCGAATCAGCAATCCAATTCATCACAAAAACCGCAACATCCTGAACCCAATAAGCCTGATGTTCACCTCTGTTCTCTACTAGAACAGCAAAACAGAGGAACCCATCACCATCTCAACACCCATACGCATCATAAAATCCATCCACTACTGTCGTAACATCGTCATCGCTTCATCTCTTCTCCAAACCCACGACTGCTCCACTCTCCTGCTCTGCGTCAAACCCAAACAGCCCCACACACACAAACTGCAACACAAATCAAGCCCCATATATATACATATATCCACGCACAAGCTTCACAACACAGCAATTATATATATATATGTACCTCTGCACTGCTACTGGATTCGAACAACCCAACGGACTGATTTAGCCGCAAAGATCTCGGCTTCGAAGCCCAACCATACTGCCGTTACTCCTCCTTCTTCTTCCCGAACTGCCATATCTATATATATATATATATATAAGCATCGATCTCTTCCACCATCATCGTCATCACTTACTCATCTCACCGACCAAAACCGAGTTGGAGTTAGCCCGTCAAAAAAATCTGAATCCGTGAGAACACCGAGTGGACTGATACGGCAACCGTGCGTTGTTTGGCCTTGGATTGACGAAGCGGGATCGTTGGCAACGGAGGCCGACCTGGCACGCTTGAAGACCGAGGCCACCGTCGGATTCGCCCCCCCTCCGTCGCCCCTCTTCTCCTCTCTTCTTTCTTTCTCTTTTTCCCCTTTTCTCTTTTTCTCTCTTTTCTTTCCTGTTTTCACGAGACCTGCACCGCCTCCCTTTTCTTTTCTTCCCATTTCTTTTTTCTTACCCCGTTCTGCTTCTCTCCCTCATGTCATATATTATATCTATATATAAATATATCTAATATATAACACACACACACACCACACAACCAAAGCTGCCGACACTACTCCTTTGTCTTCTTTTTTTTTTTTTTTCAATAATTTCCTTTAGAAATTTCACGGACATATATATATATATATATATGTATATATCTTTTTTAATATAAATTTATAATTCGTATCAATCCCATGGATTTATCCTGGCACTTCGTAAACCGATTTAAATATTTTATTTTATTTTATTATTATTTTTTCCAAGTCTCTACAGACCTGGCTCATGGTAATGGTACTCTAGAGATATTAGATGTTCTCTATCTTAGATGTCTAGTTTTAGACTTGTTCTATGGTACATACATCTCTGGTATTTTTGGATGAGTTGTATTCCCGAGGTGAAAAGATTTTAAATTTCGTTACTCTGACCCTACAATTAGAGTGCAATTCATTATAAAGTTCAAAAGATTGCCTTTGGCTGGTCGCATTGTCAGTAGAAAGACTGGCAAGGCGGTTAACTGATATCACATCTTGAGCATCCGCGTAGGGTAGGGTGCAGGATGTGACACAAATTAAGTGAATTTAAAAGAAAATAAAATGTGTGATTTATTAATTTAATAAAAGAATTTTCACCAATCCTCCTTGGCTGCTATGTAATGAAGTTCAAAAACCTAAAGTCTCCCATTTAAGGAAACAAAATCCTATGGTCGTCAAGATGAAAAGAGTTGTGTTTTAGGAACCTTATGCTGCAATCCTGGCACTGCCCATTTTGTTGCACTCTCATTATATTTTGATTATATCTGTAAAGATCTGAAAAATTAGAATAAATTTTTCGTTTTTGCCAGTAGAGCACTATTTGTTGGTAGGGCACTATACATGCATCATTTAGATATAAGTCATACTTAGAAGCATAATTTGAGTATTCTATAGAAGATAAATATACTTAGAATGTTAAAATACACATCTTGTAAAAATTTGAGCCCAATCGGAGATAGTTTGAAAAATTAGACCAAAAGGGCATCCCAAGTGGCCCAAGTGGACCCGGCCGCACCCGCCAACAGGCGAAAATAAATTTTTCAGAAAAATATCATTTAAAATAATTTTAAGAACTTTGTTTAAAGCAGACTGTCAAATTGAGGCATTTTGGGATGGGTTGTAGTGTAACGAGGTCCTGCGACTCATTAAGGGCAAAAGGGTCTTTTTATCCCTTAGCTCCTTGAGTATAAATACAACACTTTGAGACATAAATTTCTCAGAATTGGTCTGAGAATATAGCAGCAGGTCGTGCATGGAGAAAAAGGTGAAGAAAACCTAGGTTTTTTCAACTTTCTACCTTCCAAAACTCTTCTCTACGCTTGGAATTTCACAAGACTCCCTTCTAAGAAGTTGTTTCCCACGTCAAGGGCTATGTTCTTACCGATTGGTTCGGCTGCACAGTGAGCAAAACTCCCTAAGGTTGAAAAAAACCCTTTTAGGTATGATATTTTGCTAAGTAAGGAATAAGGTTAAGTTTAGGAGTGTTTTATAAATTGATTGTATGACTTACATGCTTATTTGTTGTTAGAGAACCACCTACCTTATGGTTACTTTATGTACTTATGTATTCTTTGAAAATTTGTTGGAGTGATGAATATGCAATATGACTATATGTATAATTCATTGCATTCTAGCTTATGTTCATGTAGACAAAGCTTGTAGTTTGAAAGTTATGGTTATTCAATGTATTGGTACTTTGTGTACTTGTGTGATCTTTGAGAATTTGGTAAGGTTGTGAATATGTAATATGTTTATATGTATAATTGATTGAATTACATGCTAAGTTCATGTAAACAAAGTTTTGTGGTTTAAAAGTTATAGTTGCTTTATGTATAATGCATTATTTAAGGTATACTCCATGTGTTTGATGAAATGCTTCATTGGAATTGCATAGAAAAATCAAGGCATCTTGGTAAACGTGAATATTTAGAAACAAGGCGTGAGTTGAGCACATTGGTGCTATGTATTATGAAGGTGCAGATCCTGTGGTAAAAAATCTAAAATTGGCCATTGGTACTCACGATCCAACGGGGACGGATCGTGAAGCGAGACATACGATTGGTATTTGCGTTCCAATAGGGAAGGACCGTGAAGCGAGACATAGGTGTGGCATAGAGTTGCATGTGTGTATCATGCATATTACCATTGCATTGATGAATTGGAAGGCATATAGTCTATAAATGTACACTTTGCATGCCACGCCTTAACTTTGTTCTTTATATTAGCATTATGTCATACAAGTAGTCGTGCTTACCCTTTATGGGATTACATATTACAGATGAGACTTCCGACACTTAAGACTTGATGAAGTCATTGGAGCACGGAGGGGATAATAGATTATGAAGTTTATTTGGCCTAAGGGTTACATTTTTATGTATGGGCATAAGCCCAAATAACTTGTGTGGTTAATTTGAAAAATGGTGGATTGTAAGCCTTGGGCTATTTTGAGATGTAAGGGCTTAAACCCAAATGACAAATTGAGTATAGAATGTAAATGAGGAGCACGGAGCTCCATGTAGTTACTTATGTTCAAAATATACTCGTGAATGTTAGAATTATAAAATTGTATGAATAATTGTTCCATTAGGTGTTGTGTTGGTGTTGAAGAGGAATAGGCTGAGGAAAATAGGTTGATGAACAAAAGAGACCATGTCAAAATTTTGTGGATTAAAAAGAGTTGTTGGGTGTGTAAAATGCCCATAAATGAATAGGAAGAGTGCTAAAAAGTGAGGATTAAAAACCTTAAGGGAGTAGGCTAAAAATTAGAAAAATCAACTTGTAGCACTTTGGAAAAAAATTCAAAAAATGGAAAAATCAAGTTGCAACAAATACACTGTTGCTACAGGAAACAAGTAGCAGACCAGCCCTTGTCGCGCGCCTTCCCCTGCACCACGCCTGTGCCATGCCTCGCTCCACGCGCGCGTTTGCGTCACTACGCCCCATGCACGCCTAGCCCTGACACCCCCCTTGGCCACCCTTTTGGGCCATGCTTGGCCACTCTTATGGGCTATGTTTGGCCACTTCCTTAGACCACCTTAGGTAGGATTTTTGACCTATTCTTAGTCTATGCCTTAGGGCATTTGGGGTCCATTTGAGCCACTGTTTCAAGCCACATTAAAAACATTTTTGGGGCCATCTTAGAGACCATGCTTGAACATGATTTGGACTAATTTTGACCATTAGTTGGGGAGATATTTGATCGGTATTTAAAACCCATCTTGGGTAAGTCTAGTAGCAAATTTTCATTCTTTATTTTTGGAGAAACATGGGAAAATAAACTTGTAATTCACTAAATCCATTTAATTGCCTTTCATTTATTTTTTTAATTCATTTCACTCATTTCCCGGGTTTTTGGAAATTCAGGGCGTGACACTATCTCATCTTTTTTTATTTGTATAACTTGCAATACATAGGCAATACTGACAAGATACAAAGTGAAAATTCCATATTTTCTAAAAGTTTTTTCATCTAATGACAGCTACCTTTTTATAAATGCATATTCTAGCATCTTGGCATGAAAATATATAAAAATATAGTAAACCAATTGTGCATGTTGGCCATAAGCGTGAAAGAAGCAGAGCTAAAGAAAAATGATCTTACAAGAGAAAACAATCCATTGAAATTGTTGCACGGCACGCAACCTCCAACATGATGGAGTATTGATAGGAGACCAATTTGGATCCTACAGTAATATTGTCATCATAATGGCCGTGACATCGTGCAATTGTACAACTGGATTTTTTTCCTATTTTTGGCTTTCAATGTTGAAGACATCAACAATTAAGTTGAGTGATATATCATATACTATAATTGCTGGGACATCAACCATAGACAATGTAATCAGCTTGAGTTGCAGTCAGAGTGTTGGTTGCACCAACATTGTACTTGATCATGTGTATATAACATCCACAACTCTAAGAAATAGGACATATGCTAAATGCTTCAATGCTCATGGAAGAGCTAACTATACTAAACCTATCATAAACTGCCTACTGAGATAACCATTTGTCCCTTCCATTTATAGCTGTTTTCATTGTAATAAAAATTTTCATGTGGAAGTAGTAGTGATTGTTATTGGCCTTGTTTATGCATTTGTTCACTGGTGTAGTTGTTTCCAATATTAGTACTGGTTCGTTTGGCTACTTTCATTAAATGGATGATATTTAAAATATATTTATGGTTAATTATTTTATTAACATAGCAATTAAGGTATGTATCCTTACATTACCAAAAAGGACATCTGATCATTCATTTGTGTTATTCCGCATCTCCCTCATGGCAAAATCCTGAAGCTCATCAATTGAAGATGGAACTAAGTTTGTTCCTATATGTTTTCTCAAGGGGTCTGGAAACAGACCAGAAGTATAGATGAAGAGGAAGATTATTCTAAGACTACAAAGGAGTCGTCTACCAATTTGATTGATTTAGCTGAATGACCACTTTGATTATTGAAACTGCCTTGTCTCTAAATTTGCTCTATGCAAAATATTTGTAAATGAGTGTAATTACAAATTTCACATATCATAAAAAGTGTGCGCAACTATAAATCCACGTTTTTCATCTATATAATAGGGTTTTGGATAGGTACTTCTTCCCTAAGAAACATCTATGCTTGTCAAGGACTTAATAACATGCATAACGATAACAATTGTGCCAATGTGTTCTAAGCATTTGTTCCACACAGAGAGAGAGAGAGAGAGAGAGAGAGAGAGAGAGAGAGAGAGAGAGATGTTTCAAAATGAGATCATAATTTAATAAACCAAGGTATTATTTTCCACTGATCCCACAAAGCAACTGCTTGCTGAATAGAATCATCTTAGATGATTGATATGTTTTCATGTTCACCTTAAAAATTAGAAGACACAATTTCTCTAACTTAGAATCTATAAACAAAGATCCATAAAATTATCCGATCAGGTGCATACCTGTTTAATATCTTCATTACTGAATTGCAGTAGTGGCCTAAAACCTTTGTTTGTACCAGCATTGTTTATCTGCTTAAAGATCAAAATTTTAAAATTAAAAATTACAAAAATTGAGACAAGGTTTTGATTTGCATCTTGCATGTAACAAGAGTTTCTCTATTGTTTCACTATCTTAACCACAGATCCATAGAGATTAACTTATATTAAATGAAGGAACCACATTGGGACAAATAATGCTAAAAAATATCTCTTTTGCTTACAAGGCGAATATTTTACCACAACATTAATTGACTAAGATATCCAGAATATTCACTTAATTTAATGGTTGTAACATTATAAAAGAAATAAAAACACATCATCGCTTTGTTTTCTCATTACCAAATGAAAAATGAATTGAGTAGTCAAAAAGGGAAGTCTAGAGCACAAGATTCTTGCCACTGGGTGGGTTAGATGTACGCAACCTTACCCCATGAGTAAAAAGATTGTTTCTACGATTTGAGTCCAGTTTGTAAGGATAATGCTACATATATCTAACTCTCTCTTGACATTGTAGTGATGAGAACTTCATGCATTAGGACTATTACCCTTTTTAATTTAGCAACTGCGGGAATAAAATCTCCCATATTAAAGAATGCAAAAGGTAACCTTAAAAAGATTCATTTGCGAATAGAGAGTAATACAAGGGGAACTAATGAAGTTCTCTAATCCCTTCATTGTCCAACCTTAACCTACTTTCCAAAAGCTAAGCAAAAAAAGATGTTATTCGTCAGATAGTAGTACCTTTTTTTGTTTTGGGGTGGGGAGGAGTAGGGGGTTTCTTAAGAACATCACACATGATAAGTCTTCAAATGAGAAAATAGCAAGCTATGTGATAGAAATCGGTGTAAGAAAAGTTGAATCACTCACCCAAATGTCAATTGAGACAAGTTTGTTGACAGCAAAGTTCGCAATTCTTGTCAAGCACTTTCATAATAATATCCACAAACTCAAGGCAGCCTTCATAAGATTCAAGTATTGAGAAGGTGTGCAAACAGATGAGATGACAACCAAAGGCAGATAAATATGAAACAATAGATTTTTAAATAAACAAATTCTATCGTTTGGAGCACCACCTGCGTGAAACAACAACGACATCATCTCTAGAAAGAATAAATTCCTGAGCAGGAGCTTTCCCTAATCCCTTAGTATTGCATCAGCCACTAAGAATTTAGAATGATTAATTTATAATATAGAAACATAACCCCCTCCATTTCAAAGATTTATTTGTAGCCTACCTATTCAATTTATAATTTTATAAGAGACAAATAATAAAAAAAAAAAAATAAGGCCTAGGTCATTATATTATATGGTCAAAAGCTCCTGTAATATTATGTTTTTAACAAAAATCAAACTAGGTGAGGACCACAAACGCATGCAATCTAGCTAAAAGGTTGTTTATGGTCTATTAATTAGTGTTGGACTACGTCACCTATACCAATGTTCTGCTTTGTTTAATTTATAAAATCAAATATAATGTATACCCATAGAATGATACTATTAAGTGAATGATCGTTATCATATCTATAAACATGATTTTACAAATCAAACCAAGCAAATACTTAACAAAGCTGTGAAACCCAAAATCGACAGGACATGTATATATAGCAAAATAAAAAAAAATAAATCATTGTGACTTTTTCAACCCAAACCCCTTGACAATATGAATCATATGACAAACATGTTGTTTAAGATATCAACATATTACATTTTTAATACTATGACATCTTTAAGGCTGATTCAGGCCTAGATGATCCCAATCTCATGGCAATGAAGGACAGCTAGAATAACATTATGAAGCATTGTTTTATCAATCTTGCTAGAATAAATTTCTTGCATGTCTATATATGCATGCACCTAGATACATACATGCATATATTGATAGAAATTTTATTAAGGCATTCATTAAGAGGTGAAATTTTGTATCAAGATCAACTTTCTAATAAATATTTATGAGCTACCACCATGTAAAAATGAATCAAGTATGAAAAAATTCAATCACATTAGACTTTTTTATAATTCATCCAAAAATTATTAACCAAAATTATGACAACATTAATTCAAGAAGTCAAACAAATCTATCAAAAGCTCATGTACCATTTGGTTGGTTGAAAATTTTTTAAAAAATACAAACTTGTAAAAATAAATAAAATAAATAACCTGATCAATCATACCCAAAATAAAATGACAATTGCAATTAAAATCTAATCATGAAAATCATTGAAAAAGTGGAAGAATATATATTTCAGTATATTTAGTCACATAGTAGAGTCCATTACTAGACCTCTAACAACCCCTAATTTTTGCCAATGCCATGTCATTTTGATTTCATGCACAAAACATAATCACAAGTAATTCCATAACATTGCAACAAGTAAAATTTACAAAAATAAAAAATAAAAAAATAGAAAAAAGATCCCAAATAAATGTTTTTAGAAAATAGAACCTCCTAACAAATTATGTAAACCCAGAGCAATACTTATTCAACAATGAAATCCAGGTTATACCACAAATTTACCTAAAGAAATTTTATATGCCACAATGAATGATCTCTGGCACAGCAACAAGTGCAATCATGTTTCATCTATGTAAGGAAGAGAACTTGAAATTGAATACTGTTTGCAGCCAAGCAAAATCTCAACAATACATCAAGGCCTGCAAATTTCATATAACCTTGTTGTTAGTTATTGAATTTGGAAGCCAATTAATAGCAAAAAAAATATTAAATGTCATGAATATTTATTCTTCTTACTCATCATTGCTCCAAAATAGACACTTATATGTGGGATAAGAAGCTTGTATCTCAACCACCGGTTCTTAGAATTCCGTTGGAGAAGCCCCTAGTCTATAACAAGGCCCCAATATGTAACAAATATTACTACAATCACTGAGGCAATCGAAGCTATCATCCTTCAACCAAACCCTATTGAGAGTGTATGCCATTTTTGCACTAACTAATATCATGCTATGATTGTTGAGAACTATTTCATCCTACTGATACCTTGCATAACATACCTGGTCATTTGAGAGAGAGAGAGAGAACAAATATAATTTCAACACATAAAACAACCTAATACTTAACTGCAAACATATTACCTAGACAAATTGACTGGACACAATAATCTCATTAACACAGTTATTTTGTGTTTGGTGGCTTAAGAATGTAGGAAAAGAAAGGATGTTGAATTTTGAATCTTAAACTTTTCAATTCTAATTCCTCTAAATTGGATCAATTTTTTTCATCATAATTAAATGATTATCTTGCACTTTTACATTTTAGGGGCATTGTAGAAATATATAGTTGTTTGAATAATACTCAACTCGAACCCGACTCGTCTGAATTGCACCCCTAATGATAGGTAGGGGTGGATCTTATCGGGGCTTCATTTATTTTAAAAATTTTATTTATTTATTTTATTAAATTAATTATAATTATCACATTTTTAAAATAAAAAATATGTATTTCTTTATCAAAAATATCATTTTATCAAATTTATATACATTTTTAATAAATAATAAAAAAATATTATTATAAATATTGATAATGTATCATAAAATATGTTTATTATGTAATTTTATTTTATATAATCCAGTGGAGGAGATTGAGCCGTGGGCGGTACCGGCGTCGTTTCCGGCTCGGTCGCATCCTCTCTTCTCCTCTGCTCCGGCATAGGCCTCCCGCCTCCCCGTCGGCAGACGCATCGTCCCCGACAAACCCGTGAGCCTCCCATCTCCCGTAAAACCTAGTGACATTATATATATACACATATTGATAGTTCCGTTGCTATTGTATTTTTATTCTCTACTGTATTTGCAATGAGAGCACGAAAACCTGTAACATTTCACTTAGTTCTGTCTGCTTCAGCTTCCTGTAAATGAGGAGCTTGTTTGGGACAATGGAATTCTATTCCCGGAACCCTGTATAGATCGTATTGCGGATACGGTTGGGAAGGTGAAATTCTCAATTTTTTTACTATCTTTTGGATTGTGAAGGGTTCATCATTGAATTATATTAATCTTTGTGTTTGGTAGAAAATTTTGAAGATTTCTTAGTTTTATACTTCCATTTATCTTTCAGTACGAGGCTTTGGCCTGGTTGTGTGGAGGTTTGGGCTCTTTCGCGTCTCTGGAATTGCTTGCTGTGTGGAATGACAAAGCCTCTAAGATACCATTTATAAGTTAAAATTCTATTTGAATCTTGTAAGATTGATTTTCTTAGGACACATTATAATATAGCCCTCTTGTATCATAATCAAACTAATAAGTAAACTTGGTAAAATTTTTGTACATTTTATCTGTCTTGATGCATGATTGATTATGAATATACGGTGTTTGTGTGTGTGTGATATGTGTTGGGCCCTGTGAGAAAAAATGTGGATTGTGAAATTATGTTCTATGAATGCTTGAATCTTGAATGCATTTGCCTTCTTGAGCTTTAAATGGTGCGAAATTTGAGTTTTCTGATTTTTGTTTTGCCCTTGATATTCTCATCTTTTGACAACTATCATAAAGAGTGATGCACAAGGGCAAGGATAAAAAAAATCAGACCAATGATGAGGTTGCACATAGCACTCTTTGTGCCCTGATTTGAGGTGTTAACTATCGAGTCTTTATCCAAGACTGCCAAAGAGTAGATCTCCTGTAAACTTTGGACACATAAAGCTCAAACCTTGGATCTTGACAGTATCTAATCGACCGCAATATATTCTTAGCTCAACTCAACCCAACAAGCGTTAATGTAAACTACTTGGATCAATTACATGGATTCTTCTTCTCCAGCCGGTTCTTTGTAAGCTATATAATTATTTCATTTAAAGAAACTATGCCCTCCTTCATAATCTCAACCCACATTCCTTGTTGGCCGTTTTCTTGTCCTTTTGATACATTCCAATTGAACCAAATCATTTCTTACTAACACTTGGTGCGACTTCTAATCTCCAATGAATACATTTGTTTCTTATTTTATATTTTCTCATGCTTTCACTCACCTATCTCCGAATCCTCATCTCGAATACACTCATGTTTTTAAGGCCTTATAGCTGTCTTGTAGGATTTCCTTAAGCTTGGCTGGTATTTTATGGTGACACAACACTCTGGAAGCATTTTTCCATTTCATCCAACTTATTCTAATGTTGTGGTTGATTTCTTCAAAATAGCGAAAAAGGTCACTCTTGGGCATCTCTTGGTTGTCAAGTTTCACTATAACCTTGTTCCTACTTCTACTTTCGCTAAAACTGCACTTTATAATCCAATCCTGCTTCTATTTAATCCAAAACCTTTAGATTCTATATTATCTCTCCATACAACGCCGGATCTGCAGGGGGACTATGGCCCCCATCAAAATTTTTAAAATTTGATTTTTTACCCCTTTTATATCTATTTCTTTTTTAAAAAAAGGGGACTTGCCCCTCCATAATTTTTATTTATTTATTTTTATAAGAGATCTACTAAAATTTTAATTTTAAAAATTTTGACCCCCCCCCCCCCCCCCCCCCCCACACACACACACACTCACTTATGGTTTAGATCTGGCAGTCTTCATAGTTCCATCTCAGAATTGATCCTTGTGTTAGTTTCATCAACTAAGACTGTTTTCAACAAACAACACACACCACATTATATTCTCTTGAATATGCCTATAAAGTTCATCCATTAGCAATTCAAATGGATAAGGACTAAATGGTGATCCTTGAAGTAAGCTTTATTGTTACTGGAGCTTCACTTGTCTCTCCTTCCAACCTTCTCACACTAATTATTATTCTATCATACGTGTTGTAAAATTACATCAATATATCTAATTGATACTTGCTTCTTTAAAATTGTTCACATTATCTGCCGAGGGATCCTCTTTTACAGATTTTCTAAGTCAATAAACACCATACACAGGTATTTTTTGTTTTCTCCAAAATTTTCCATCAATTGCCTAAGAGGAAGATACTTATAATAAAAAAAGAAAAAAAGTCTAAGTAGGAAGATAGCTTCCATGGTTATACCCTTGCAAACACAGGTATTTTTTCTTTTTCTCCAATTTTTTCCATCAATTGCCTAAGTAGGAAAATATTTATAATAAAAAAGTAAAGAAAAGAAAAAGTCTAAGTAGGAAGATAGCTTCCATGGTTATATCCTTGCATAAAACCAAACTGATTTCGTTGCAGTCATCCCATGTCTTAATCTAACTTGCACAACATATTGTTTGAAAACATATGAAAGCAAAACAATGAACTAAATTCACAATGCATTAGCAAATGATCTTTTCCTTCCCTTGCTGCTTGCACAAGTTTACACCAACTGGGGTTGATCTGTTTCCTTGAAATAGTATGGTCTGCTATGAAACTAATACTATTATCTACCTACTTCTAGAATATGTGTAGCCTCCCCAATGATCTTGCAAGGGAATAATGTTGTTCAAATTGTTTTTCGGGCAATGCTAGTGTTTAAAGTCAAAGCCTTTTTATATAACAAACCACAACAACACCACAACATGATGGCTATGGAAAGTCCTAAATGAAGACATCATATTGGTTCTCAAATCTTCAATTTTTTAGGAGAATAATTTTTTAATGCCATGAATGGATTCTCTATAAGAAACGACTCAATGAAGAGATCACATTTAAATCATTGTTCCTCCAACTGCTGTTTTATATTTGCCTACTTCTGTACCCAATCGAATACTTGGATGCTCAAATTTTTTCTATGTAGTTTTGTACTTCTCCCTTAATCACAAAAACTTCCTTTCCTCCACGATTCACATATAAAATGTTTTGCTATTATTGTTGTTATATATCGTCCCCTTTGCTTCCCTTCAGAAGGCTACCAACAAGAAGCTCTAGGTGGGAAAACTTACCATTTAATGTGGTCATTATAATCTCTGTCCTTTTAGCTGACTTCTGCAATGGATACACCTCTTATATATATATAGTGATGAAGAATCCTTCCAACCACGGGTTCATAGAAGTGTTGTTACAAGGCAAACTTTGGATACTTGCAATCAGCCGCAAATCATGCGTATGGTTAATCCCAGACATTTTAATGTCGGTGAGAGTCGAACATGAGACACTAGATATCTGATGTTGCTTGAGCCATATGTGATTCTCAGAGAGGCGATAAGTATTGTTACCCAAGTGTTGCTACATGGGCTTGCAGCAAGCTGCTGCAGTTCGGGAATTATGACTACCCCAAATCTCACACTTTCTAAAATTGGTGCTTGAAAAATCTATTTTTTAAATCACACAAATATCTCAAGTGAGATATTGTGGACGCACTCAAAGATTGTAATGTGGCGTCCTGCATGAAAGGTTTGGCAGGAGCATGATCCTTGTAGAGACTATTGATCAATCTCCTGGAAACTGCCCTTATTACTGGTATACTGGAATTAAGGAGGTTTCCCTAGTGCAAACCTTTTGACCAGTTCAAGAATCCATGTACTCGTCTATTTTTGTTGATTTGCGTTGTGCTCCACTCAATCCTTTGCGCTGCCCAGTTTAATGGCATACTTTGTGCTTCTTAGAGGTGCAATTCCAAACCCTTTCCCCAGTTGAATGGCAAACCTTGTGCTCCTTAGAGGTGCAATTCCAAATTGAAATGATTTTACTTGCATTGTTAAGTGCCAGTTGCTTTTGAGATTTCTATAGGTTGTCTTTATGCTTAGAAAATGGTGTGCATCTTAGTTTTCAATTTTCATGATGTTGCTTATATCTCCTCTTCTATTGTTGAAGCTCAATAAATCATGTTGCTTTTAATTATTCTCTATTTTCATCCAGTCCTCTAGTATCGATTTACAAGTTCCCGCTTATCGATCTCGAAGTTGTTCATGTGAGTCAAATTCGATTTCTTCAACAAGGTAAGCAATTTCTACTTTTTCATTATTGTTTCCCCAACCCCGTCATCAAATCAAATAGGTTGGTAAAGTTTCAAACTATTCGGCATTTTGGTTGCTTGAAATCCATCCCTTTGTTGAATGCGGATGATTATTGTGTTCCAAACCAATTGAAAGCACACATGTTTGATCAAAATCCTAAAATGAATGATATTATTGCCTTCAAAGATTATGAAACTATTTACAATTTTTAACTGGAAATTATTATTGAAAAAACATATAGAGTAAGTCTCATGTGCTTCTTACATATTTCCCTCAGTGGATGCCTTTTTCATACCTGATATATGCAACAACAAGCCTTTTAAACTGAATCCTCTGCCATCTGAAGCTTCTCGATTAAATTTGAAAGGGCAACAGCCTTGTGAGACTGATATAAGAAAAAAGAAATCCTTACTGTATAGCAAAAATGTTTCTTGTTTTTTTGGTTGAAACAGATTATCCCATGACCAACAATTTGCATTCCAGGGGCTTTGCTGCACTAACGTACCGAGTAATAAAAATTATCAAATTATAAATGAAACCTAATCACGTGCAATGCAAAGTGCTTTCAAATGGATGAATGCTTTTATTTTCATTTTTTTTTTTTTTGATAAATAACGAGAAATATTATATTAAAAGGGCACAAAGGGCAAAAAGCCTACAAAGAAAGCATTACAAAGAGCTTAACGACCCCATAAAATCAACAAAAGAAGAAGCATTAACAGGGGAAGCTTCTTTAACCCAAAAAAATAACAAGCGCAAAAACGCATCTTTGAGGAAAGGAATGGAAAGCTCCTCATCTTCAAAGACACGTTTGTTTCTTTCAAGTCAAATACACCACAACAAGCAAATAGGGCCAGTCTCCAAAGTCTCCTTCTCTCTTCTGTAAGATTGCACCCTGCCCAAGCCAACAGAAGATCTCTGACGGAGCCAGACAAGACCCAGGAGACACCAAAAAGAGCAAAAACCATGTTCCAACAGCTCCAGGAAACGTGGCAATGGAGGAGGATGTGATCCACTATTTCCTCATCCTTCTGGCACAAATAGCACCTACTAGCCAAAGAGAAACCTCGCTTCTTCAAATTATCTGCAGTTAAAATGGCTTTTCAAGAGGCTTCCTAGGCAAAAAAAGAAGCCTTAGGAGGGGCTCTAGCATGCCAAATGAGCTTCCAAGGGAAAGGAGGGCTCTCCAAATCGAACAAGCTCTTGTAGAAGGAGCTGACTGAAAAAGATTTGTTATTCGGCATCCACACCCTCTTATCCTCCCTCCCTTCCATAGCGCGGTAACGACAAATGTGACCGAGAAAGGAGCCCGCCTCTTCCAACTCCCAGTCGAGAAAGTTTCTCCTAAAACGAGGAGTCCAAATTAACTTGTTCCCAACTCGCTCCAAGTATTCGCAAACCCGAGCCGTTTTGTTGCTAGCCAGACTATATAAAGTAGAGAATTTCACCTTGAGAGGCTCATTTCCATTCCACCCGTCATCCCAGAAACTAACCCGACCACCATCCCCGATAACAAAATTACACTTTGCAGTGAAAGGCCTCCAGTCACCTCTAATGGAACCCCAAGGACTACACCCCCTAGGCCCCTCCACTCTGCCAGAACACCAACCTCTTATGCCACACCCATACTTGTCAACAATAACCTCTCTCCAAAGCTCCCCATTACTCTCGCCAAACCTCCATAACCATTTCCCTAATAGAGCTATGTTAAAGATGCCCAAGTCTTTCACCCCTAGCCCTCCGAGAAAGACGGGCTGCTTAATCTTATCCCAGGCCACAAGATGAATCTTTCTACGCTCCCCTTCATGACCCCATAAGAAGTCCCTTTGAATCTTCTCTAACTTTCTACAAACCGACTTCGGAATGGGAAAAAGAGACATAAAATAGGTGGGAAGGTTTGCCAGTGTACTTTTGATAAGAGCGAGCCTACCTCCCTTAGAGAGAAGTTGACCCTTCCAGCCTGCCAGCTTTCTGAAAAACCTTTCTACTCCAGGATCCCATACCCCAATGGAACGAGAAGAGGCGCCCAACGGAAGGCCCAGGGACACCAACGGAAGGCAGACCACCCTGCAGCCTAACGTGCGGGCTAACAAGTCCATCCCTGGAATCGAACCAACTGGAGTAATGCTGCTTTTCGTGAGATTGATTTGCAAGCCTGACACAGCTTCAAAGCACACAAGGATGCAACGCACAAAACGCAGCTGGCGCACTGTAGGATTACAAAAAATAATGGTGTCGTCTGCGAACAAAAGATGGGAGATGACGACCCCACCACCCCTTCTGTCCCCTATATGGAAACCTTTGATAAGGCCGACCTCCTCAGCACGGAATAAGAACTGACTCAGAGTCTCCATAGCAATGACAAAGAGAAAAGGGGACAACGGGTCTCCCTATCTCAGCCCTCTAGAAGAACGAAAGAAACCTGCTGGAGAACCGTTGATGAGGACCGAAAAAGAGACTGTAGATATACACGACTGTATCCACTTCCTCCACTTGCTCCCAAAACCCATCTTAGCCATAATATGCATCAAGAAGCTCCAATTAACGTGATCAAAGGCCTTCTCAATATCAAGCTTGCAGACAATCCCATTCCTTTTCTGTTTTGTCCTAGAGTCAATGCATTCGTTGGCAATGAGAGCCGCATCCAGAATTTGCCGCCCCTTCACAAAAGCATGTTGACTAGGAGAGATGATGCTACCCATGATCTTCTTCATCCTTAGAGAAAGAACCTTTGCAATCAACTTGTAAATGCTGCTAACAAGACTAATAGGGTGGAAGTCTTTGATGTTAGAGGCACCATCCTTTTTGGGAATGAGGGCAATGAAAGAGGCATTGAGGCTTCTCTCAAAGCCCCCCTCCCTGTAGAAGGCCCCAAAGACTGCCATAATATCCGCCTTCAGAACATCCCAGCATCTTTTAAAAAAAGCCATAGAAAACCCGTCTGGGCCTGGAGCCTTATCCCCATTGCAAGCATCCAAGGCTTTCACAACCTCCTCTTCCGAAAAAGGAATCTCCAAATTAGAGGAGGCATCCCCATTCAGCCTATCCAGACAAATATCATCCACCCCCTGGTCTCCAACTGTGCGGCTCTGTGTAAAGAGAGGAAAAGAAGTCAACAATACCTCCTCTAATGGGCTTTTCCTCCGAAAGAACATGATCATTAATGATAATGGAGGAAATCTTATTCTTTCTGAAATGAGAAGTCGCCGTTCTATGGAAAAATTTTGTGTTGCGGTCTCCCTCTTTAAGCCAAATGGCCCTAGATTTCTACCTTCAAGATATTTCCTCCATCCTGAGAATCTGCCCAACCTGGCCTTTAAGACCTTCTCTTTCACTCCTTTTCTCAGCAGAGAGGGTACCCAATTGCTCCTCCCTGTCCAGCTCCATCAGATTGTTCAACAGGAACTGCTTTCTTTCCTGAATTGAGCCAAAGACTTCACGGTTCCACTTTTTCAAATCTTCTTTCAGAAACTTCAACTTTCTAGCAATGCAGAAGCTAGGGGACCCGGACACCACATAGGAATTCCACCAATTCCTCACCAGATCCACGAAACCTTCCGAATCAAGCCACATATTTTCGAATCTAAAAGGACTTTTGCCGGCACTAAAACCCCCACAATGTAACATAATGGGGTGGTGATCCGAACAGGGCTGAGGGAGGCATTTTTGGGAGATACCAGAAAAGACATCCTCTCAATTGTTCGAAATCAAAAATCTATCTAAGTGAGACATGGCCGACTGATGCCCACCTCTAGACCAAGTGAACCTCCCCCCCCTCTAGCTGAAGATCCACCAGACCTTGAGAATCAATGAACTCACTGAAACCCCTCATTGTCGAAGTCAATCTGCCTCCACCTGACCTCTCATCCGGATACCGCACCACATTGAAATCACCCCCAATGCACCAGGGGACTTGCCAAGAGGAGATCATAGACTGCAGCTCTTCCCAAAAAGAACCTCTAGCACTATCAATCACAGGCCCGTAGACTCCACAAAAACCCCACTCAAAGGAATTAGAAGCCAAACGGAACTTGCAAGAGATGGAGAAATCACCCACTTTATGCTCAACGCCTGTGATTATACGGGAGTCCCAAGCAACCAAAACACCTCCAGCAGTGCCATAAGCATTCAAAACCACCCACTTAGCCCATCTGGATCCCCAAATGGAACGAAAAAAACTTCTCGAAATATTATCCATCTTAGTTTCCTGAAGACAGATGACAGTAGGATTCCATTCTCAGAGTAAACCTTTGATGACTAATCGTTTATCTGGGTCATTCAAACCCCTCACATTCCATGATAAAATTTTGAAATACATAAGAGAGACAAATTAGACCCTTTCCATAGCTTCCCCAAAGGCCACCATCTCCTTTACTACCCCCATAATTAACCGAACAGGACAACTCCTTCATTACCCGTCTCAGTCTTCGTTCTGATTTATCTGCCTTGTCCTTCCCAGAAGCATTAGCAGAACCTGGTCTTGACATAGAATTACTCACAACTATTTCACGGAATAAGTCCATCAAACGATCCTCAAAACCCGCACATGTGACTCCCAGCAACTTACGCACCTTTCCCATTTTTCGGAGAACCCAGTCATCCGAAGGTGTCTGTTGATGACATTGAAATTCAGCCAATTGCGTTTCTTGAATCAGAGTGGAATTAGAGAGAGATCCGTCCGGCAAAATTACTGCCAAAGGGTGAATGTTCTCTGAATTCTCTGAGAAGTCCGTGCTTTGGAGCACCCCTGCACTCCCCTCAACTACTGCCAGAGTCTTTGAATCAAGAATGGATATGAATTCATCATCAGCTGTAAAAGAACAACCTACAGCCCAAGAGTACTGAGCTGGTTCAGAACCAAAACTGCCTTCCAAGTACCTGAGAAAATCACCTTCATCCGCCATGGTACACCTCTCAGACTCCTGCTCAGAGGTGTCCAATGAGTGCACAGGCTGCTTCCCAGGGCGATAAGCTACTGTTCCTTGAGCCGTGAACTGCATCTCCTTGAGACCTCTGTTCTGAAATTGCAACTGATTCTAGCAATGACGAGGCCAAGCTCCCTTCTCTTTGGGCCGGCCTGTAATTCAAGCCCAACAGCGGTGGCCCCTTGCTTCCCAGGCCCACTGGTAAACCCCCTCCCACAATCCAGCATGCAGCTTCCTTCTTGCATCCCAATAGGAACAGCCCGGTATTTCTTCCCAGTGAACGTCCCTTGTTTAGAGTGGAGCCCCGATCTGGGCTTAGAAGGCTCTCGGTGGGCCGTCCTAGAAACATTGTTAAAACCCCTTCTCCTTTGGGCCAACCTCGAAGGACCTACAGTTAGCCCTACAGAGGAATTCTTATACTGCATTAAGGATGTTCCATTTCGAGAGTGAAGCCCCGAGATGGGCTTAGGTGGCTCTAGTTGGGTCGCCCTAGGCCCGATGTTAAAACCCCCTCTCCTTTGGCCCAACCTGAACCTACCTTCATTCAGCCCAACCGAATCCTTCTCATATTTAAATGGATGGCCCAGACCGTTTCTATAGACCCTTGACTTTTGAGATTGGCCCGATCCATGCGGCCCAAGTTGCTTCGTATTTGAATGGCCCTCAAAGCCCCTTCGTCTCAGTCAATTCCAGAACCTTCCTGCGATCAGAGATAGACCTGCCTTCCATCCGACTTCCAACCTTTTGCATCTGAAGGGTAAGATCATCCCTGATTCGAGCGTCAGAGAGGTGCCGTTGATGGATGGCCTTGTCAGGAAGACGTGGTCGCTCAACAAGGTGGTTCAGCCCCGTGTCAGAGGATCGTACCATCGTATCCTTCTGCCGTAGGCCCGTGTCAGAATCGCGCCATTCGAAGTGACGCGCCTTTGGCGCGTGATGTAATATCCCAACCCGGGATACCGGGTCACATGACACGTATTACGAGAAAAAGAAATTATATATATATAATTAATTAATTATTAAATTAATTAATTAATTATAAGAAATGGATATATATATATATATTAATTAAATGTATATATGTATATATATTAATTGAATGATATATGTAAAATGTAAAAAAGGTAAAATGTGAAAAAGTGTGAACAGTGTGTGAATGGTGTGTGTGTGTCAGCTGGTGTGTGTGTGTGTCTTGTATATATGTGTATATGTATATATATGTATATATTATATGTATAAATATCTTGCCAAATTAAATGCAAAGTAGAAAAGAGAAAAAGTAAAATTTATGAGATGGGAGAGCTATGTAGGGTTAGAAATCAGAATGAAGAGAGAGAGAACTGTAGAGAGAGATTTGGAGGAGAGAGAGAGGTCGGTTCCCTTTTCTTTAAAAGGAACAAACATGCATTTCATGCTTGTTTCGTAAGAAAAGAAAAGCTAAGGAACTGAAGGAGAAGAAGAGAAAGGAAATCAGAAAGAAAAGACCAAGAACCCACGACCAAAAAGGTGAGAAATGTTCAAAGTTGTCATTTTCTCTCTCTAGAATATTTTGCATGTGTTAAGAGATTAGGTTATGATTTGTGTATATGATGCTTAAATATATATATAGACGTGTATTAAGCATTAAATTAGGCCATGAAAACGACTCACAACATGAAACCCAGAAGCACCGCCATGGGAGGACCTTGCTTGAAGCAGGTCTGAACCCATGGCAACTAAACCAAAAATGGTGTATCAAGGCTTCAAGAAGAAGCCATGAAGGTTATAAAAACGTGTGACCGCGACCAAAATCATAAACAATGGCCCCCAAATATCGAGTTGCAGGTTTCGGGTTTTAAACCCAACACCTCAACTGTACCTCAAAACATGTTTTAAGGAATGAAAACTGAATCCCCATGAAGAGGGGATCAAAACAAGCTAAATCTCATTGAAAACCACCCAGAAATGAGCATGAACGACCCATGTACAGTTCGGATTATCCAACCCAAAACCGAACGTATGAAGGGGTTTTAAAGTCTAAAATGAATGCCAATCGAATTGTTAGTACCTTAGAAATGTTTTGGGATTAAAACAGTGAAGAATGATTGAGTAAAACGTCACGAAATAGAAGAAAAAGGGAAACTGAAACTAGGGTTTTTCAGTCGGTCGAAGTGGGGAAGAAGAAGGCGGGTCAACTCGGCTTTTAAATCAGGTCGAGTCAACTCGGACAGGTGGCAGCCTCTGGGCTTGCCACCGATTAATTGGAACGACGGCGTTTCACCCCCGTTTTTAAAATTTAAAACGGTAGGGCTGACGTCATCATGACGTCAGCAACACGCACAAAACCGGATAGACCGGTTGGTTTACAACCAGACCGGACCGGTTCACTTAAAATAAAACCAAACCCTTTGGTTCTCAAGTTTATTTAAAAATAAATAAACCATGACTTCCTCTAATTACGGATTAGCCCCAACTGTTTTAAGAAACTCTACTATGGCCCAACTGAGGGAAAATTTATGCATTTAGACCCCTGGAAGAATAATTAAATAATTAAATAATAAATTTAATTATTTAATAAATAAAGTAAAATTACTATTATACCCTTGGATAATAAATAGAGCAAATGAAGTCCAAATTAAGCATATTATTAGTGTATTCTTACTATCTTGGACCTTCTGAGTCCAATGGTGAGATCCACGACACAAGATGAGGTCCCGAACATAAAGACACGTAAGGGGGTAAAATGACCAAATTACCCCTGGTACCTCAAAAGTCAAATTAAAAGCAGGGAAGGTCTAAATTGACTTTCTTTAACATCCCGGACTCAATAATGAAGTCCAAATTACGAAACGAAGTACAGAAAAATATGACACGAAAAACGATAAATGACCATTTTGCCCTTTTACATATAAAAGTCCAAATTAAATTCTTGGAAAGCCTAAACCGACTTTCTTGGACACTCCGGACTCAATGGTAGAGTCTATTCGACCAAAAGAAATGTCTAAAATAAAAAGACATAAAATTTGATGAATAGCATCTGTCAGATGACTATAAATTAAAGTAATGCCGAAGTATTAATACTAAGGCGTATACGAGAAATGAAATACGAAAAGACACGACACGTAAACATGTCAAAATAAATAACTTTAAATTAAAGTTAATGGAACTCCCAGAAGAGTATAAATTGAAGTAAATTCAATTTCTAACACATTAAATTGTGTCATAGGTTAAGAATACGAGTTACGTTAAGTACATATGAATTTATGAAATCATTGTAGGATCTAATACGATTTAAGCATAAGTTAAGGAATATCGAGATGATATTACAATGAATGTGAAGTTGATGAGATATTTATGAATTGTTCTTAGGAACTACAAGGAAAGTGGGAAAGCGCATTATTAGCACTAACCCTAAAGAACCAAGGTGAGTAACCCTGTATTTGAAGTGGAGATTTAACTCCATGGATTTGAAAAGGTTTTAAATGCAAAGATATGAAGTGTTTGAAATTTCGAATTCAGTATTTACATGATTCAGTTAAATTGTTCTGTTTTTTATAAACTCTATTATGACATGCTTAGTGAATGGATTCTACCATAGTTTTCTTAAAACATATTTCAGCATGTCTAAAGTCTTAAATGCCAAATTATGTAAAGTGTTCTGAATTTGTTTATATCAAGCATTTAAAGGATTTGTTATGAAATTATGTACATGATGTTTTAAATGTTTATGAGAAACACCTATTTGAAGAAATCATGTATTAAATGTATTTGAATGTAAGAAAAGCTGTGCCTAAGCACCATGGTTTTTGGTTGGGTTGTACGGAACTCAGCCAACTTTCTAAATAACAGATTTTTGGGTTGTACGGAACTCAATTGATCTGTAAACATATGATGGATTTTTGGGTTGTACGGAACTCAATTAATCTATAAAAACATGATGGGATTTTGGGTTGCACGGAACTCAATTGACTGTCAAAATGCCAGGTAGCAGGATCTAATCCCCCAAGCATGAGATATCTCCATTTATAAGTAAGATGGGAGTCCGGTTCGAAACGGATTCCACTAATGGAAGTGATAAGATGACAAATGGTTTGAAAATGGAAGCAGGTTTTTACTCTCATTTTCAATATGCATATGTCTAAGTTTTATATACTCTATTTAAGAAATACACGATATGTTATATGTTTTAAAAGTTCACATGTATAAGTTTAGCTTGAATACTTTAAATGTTTCAAAGCTATTGTTTTATGAAATGCACATGTTTTGAGTTATATACTCTATTTGACAAAGTATGAGTTTAGCTTGAATACTTTAAATGTTTCAAAGCTACGTGATTTAAGTAATGCATATATTCTGTATTCAAAGTATACGAACAATTGGCGGTGATTATTTTACAAACTCTTATGTACTAAACCACTGCTAATTGAAAACCCCATGACGAATACTGGAATTGCTCACAAGCTTAGATTAGCTTACCCGGACTTTGTTCGGACCCCCCTTTCAGGTGATGCAGCAGACAGGGTCTTAAGGACGACGACGATGAGTCTAACTGTTTTTGGAAGGATATGTTTAAGTAGTTTCTTTTGAAGAACCTATGAACACTAGTAGTACGTTTTGTATTAATAGACAAAGTAAGAACATGTAATGAGCCCTCAGGGCAACCAAAAATGTATTGTATTAATGTATGAAGTCTTTAAGTTTTCGTTATACTCTGAATGTGTAACCATGTATGCTATGTATGTAGCGGCAGTATCGGACGGATGTGCATAATTTAAAAATGAGAAAAGAAAAGAAAAAGTTTTTCACGCTTCCGCAAAACGTATGTTGCACATCTATTCGATACCGCTGCAGATGCGAGCCTTCGCCCAAGGGTCCCCGGACCTGAGGGTGGCGGTCGCGATGCTAGATTCGCGCAGGGTGGGTTTCGGGTCGTGACACGTGAACTCCTGAAGCTATTGTGTTCTCACTTCCGGTGGACGCTGCAACCTCCGGCCTACTGGGAACAGCTTCAACACACTGCGGCCCAGCCTCCGACCACACTGGAATGGTGAAGGCTTAGTTCCCACAGTTAATACGAACTGAGGAAGGGATATCCTCCTGCCTACCTCGAATCAGAACCCTCGCCCAGCGCAGATGTCGACGTTCAGAAGTGTCGTTGTCCATTGTCACAAAGTGGCCAAATCTGTTTCCCATCCGCGCGAAAAACCTCCATGCTCCATAGAAGTGCCGGAAGCCCCATCAACCGAATCCAAATGAAACCTGTAACTGCTTGTCCCGAGCAGCATCCCGACGGCGACCAAAGTTGCAGCGTCACTGCTAAACCTTCAAAGGCCCAGTTCCGGTTGAGAATCCTGCTTGCCTCTTTTTCCGACGGCAATTCGAAGAGAAACCAGGCGCCATGTAGGTCAAGAACCTTTAAACCAGCTTGTAACCCCCATTGTCGAAGAGCCCAAGTTTGTAACTTACATTTGTTTGGGACTGGAGAGTTCAGATCTCTGAACCTCCCGATCAGACATCGACGAAGGTAACTGAGTCTGCTTCCACATGACCCGAGATGCACCTCCAAGTCTTCACAAGCATTGACTGAGTGTGTTACCGTAACAGGGTCCTCGGGCCACTCTGCAATTCGGCTTACGTTCAGGTAAGACCCCTAATTTTTGTTCTTGTTTGCTGGTATAGATAATCCTAAAGAACTGAAAGCTTGAGAATAAATTGTCCAACCCCCTTTCCAAGAATCTTTCGGCAGAAAAATAGACTGAAATCCCTTCGGCGATTGGCCTTCTAGCCTCACTGTAGTTCCCCCTCCGATTAGATCCTTTTCTCATAATCAGACTTCTATTACGTCCGTGTATACCAATCGGGAACACAACCCGCCTTCTTCCTGTTGAAAAATCATCCAAGGTTTTGCATATCCAATCCAACTCCCATCTATGAACCCATAGTCTACGGACTACTCCGAGACCTCTTTCAATAATTTGAAAAAGTTCTCCCGACTCATCCACCTCATGAATAATATCAAACGATTTGTCCCCTACTTGGGCGAACATCCTAATCAATTTCAATTTGTTTATCATATTTGACTGATGTTTAGAATGCATAGCATTAGATCATCGTCCTCGCAGTAGATTGAGATTGAAGTCTCCCACGCAGCCAACCCACACACAATTTTGACGTCTTCCTCAGCTGGTATTGTTGCAAAGAACCAGAAATATTGACAACTTGACCGGACAATATGTATTTCTTCTTGGGTATGCTACCATTCCCAGAGTAGATTAACCATTGACAATATAATTATGCTTTTATTTTTTCTTCGGATTTAGTCAAACTGTGATATGGACTGTTTGGATCACTCGATGGAATGAGCTTTTGTTAAACTAGTTCCCAACTTGAGATTAGCCACCGAAAAGATTAAGAATACACTTCGCAAATCTCTATCCAAATATATCACTATACTACATTAATTGCACGATTTAATGCTCCACTAATATTACAATGTCGTAAAATTTGATATAGATATTTGGAAAAACATAACACTTTCCTTGAGAAACACTAATCTACACCAATACACGTTTAACTCTTATTAAGTCAAAAGTTGAGTAGAAGCCTACTCAAAATCCATTGTGACTTAAATAACCTAACCTTAATCTTTATTTTACAACTCTAAACCCATTGTAACCTAAACAATATGCATGTGTATCACTGTATGTATATAACATTGTATGAACAAAACATAAACAATACCAAAAGAACCGAAAATGTACCCAGTGCATTCCGTCCACTACAGAAGAAAAATAAATTATTGCCAATCCGGCTCAAACCAAATATCATGAATCAGGTATTTTCTGATGAGTAAAGTGTAGTTTTATCTATTAAAAAACAAAAAACCAACATTTGAGAAAGGCGCAATACATACAAGATTGGGACAGCTACAAAGAAAGGTTTAGACCTCCCAAAAACCCTATGCAAGATGGAAAGGATTCGATTACTCGAAGTATAGTAATTTCAACAACCTGTCTTTTAATCTATATAAGGGGAGTTATCTCCCTTTAAAAATCCTAATATTTCTTTCTTTTCAAATGCAAAAAAAAAATAAAAATACAAAGATGAACTAAAGTCCACATTTTTCTCACACTACAATGAACTTGAGTCCCATGCTACTTAAATAACAAAACTACCACCAACCGAGGCATTACCCGATAGCACCCAAAACAAGAGAGGATAAAATTCCACAAATCTTGAGCAACCGAGCAATCAACAGGATTTAACAGAGGTGCATGCAGCAAGGAACCAATCAATATAAATCAAACATCCCTTCCATGAAAGGATGGCATAGCAAACATCAAAATAATAGTGAAGCTGTGTTTGGCGGCGTGGAATTGGATCCCTGAAATTGTGGACTTGACCAATTCTAATTTCAAGGAACCAATTCCAGTGTCAAATACAGTGTGAGTTATTACATCCAACAAAATAATGTTAGGAAAGTAATTTTTTGCCAATAGCCGGCAACAAGCAAAAAGAATCGCATCTCAATCAGGAGTCTCAGTTTGCTGCCTCATTGTCTCCTCTCTCATATGTTCCCGGCACAATAGAGAGAACCAGTTTCCTAGTCTTCAGATTCTCCTCTGCTTCTCTCACTATTACTTTTTCATTTTCTATCAGTATCAATTTTTATTTTTGTTTTATTTTACCACCAGTTTGTGGTTAAGGTTACCTCAGTAGTTATTTCTAACAAGTGTGCTCCTCATCCTACAACAAGTCATCTCTCATATCAATTGCGTATAATCTAAGATGAACCAGTTATACCAATCTCAGCCTGGATTTACATAACCAGATTGTTTTCTTTGTTTTTTTTTTCTAAAATAAAAAAGAACATCCCCTCCCAAAATAGGACATCGGAAGACACTCTATCAACTATCAAATAATCTTTCTTCCATAAACAGCATATCGCATTGCTGCCAAAAATCAATTAGAATTTAGAATAAAGCTAGCCAAGTGCAGAGCCAAGAAGCCAAAAATAATGACAAAATTTGTCAAACAGACTAACTAGAAAAATATTTGAGAATATCAACAAACAAAAAAGATAATTCCCATGCTATATATGCAAGTTCTATAAATTGGGTTGAGGACCAAGTAGAAGCAGTTGCAAACATATCATCATCATTTTCATAAAATGAAGAGAAAAAGCATCTAGCGACATTTGTATTCCTTCTGCAGCATACTGAAATCCACACTAAGCCAATTTCTGAAAGCATTTTCACCCACCAAGCATATTTACCAAGTTTAATTGGAGATTCTGAGTTAATTATGAAGGCACACAACACAGAAAAGAAATAAAATGCTGCAGGAAACACATGCTTAAAAATTGAAAGGCCATCCAGAATAATTCATCCCATTGTTCCCTGCATAAGGGGTTGTCGAGCTACTACCTCCTGTTTCAGCATAGCGACTGGTGTTGTTGTTCGATGAGCGAAAAGGCCACAAGAACGACAACGGATTCCTCCGACCCTGATTTGGCCCACTGCTCTCCCTGCCACTAGTGCTGCCACCAGTGTTGCCGCTTCCGTTCTGACCACCAGACCTTCTATTACCATAAGCATTAGCCAAACCTTGTGAAGGCAGCTCAAGGCGGCAAACAGGGGCATGAGTTGTGCTGAACCAACCAAGGAACAATGCAATCAGAATGATAAATATGGTCACATGGCATCTGCCTTGCTTCAGAGCCCAACTCAAATTTATCTTTACAAACAGGGCAGTGTGAATCGGAGTTAAGATGCCTCTGGGTGATCTTAATAGTGGGCATAGCATCAATTGAAGAACGAGGTGCTGGAGGTGGACCCTGCCTGTCATGCATAGTAAGCTGTTCAATCAATTCTTCCAGTCCCGGCCCAGTAAAAAAATCACCAAAATTAGGTCTCCTCTGCCCAACTCCTGGACTGCCATTAAAAAATAACTCGAATGCATCATTCTCAGTCATCCGAACAGGGTACTGTCCGTGGAATATCAACCACGGACTGGAACCAAAAGCCATACCATGTTCAGGAACCAGACCAGATCTTGCTCTGATGTCATAGTTAGGGTTTCTTCCCGCCATTCTCTGTCTCATTAGAGCTGCAAAAGCATCCATAATTCCAAATCTTGGGTCAGAGAAAGGTTCCGTAAATCCAAGGTCAGAAGCATCTTGCGAATGAAATCTGAAGAAATCCTGTTGTCCAGTGTCCACAACCTCGCTGAGTTCTTGCACAAAGCCTCCGTCACAATTTGGGCAAACCAAGCTCTGGCCTCGAAGCTGAACTGGCTGCCTGCATTGATGACACCAATGTGTGTTTCCACCACTTGACATCCTTTCTTTCCAACAAACCAATTGAACCAAACCCTAAAACTCGTTTCCAAACACCAGACTTTATTCTGCATACAAGGATCAGGGTTCAAAGACCAATTCGGGAAAAAAAAAAAAATACAAGTTTAAAATCTTGGAATAAGGAGAATGCCCCAAGCCTAAGTTTACTCTATTGAATAATATCATTGCTCAGTTTTATGGAAATAGAACTTTCAACCCTTGTTGATCATTCACACATCAAAACAAAAGCTTGCTCAAGATATTAACTGCAGAATCTACTGCATTTAACTTGCAGGTTAAACAGAAAAACAAAGCAACTCAAACATGCAAGTGCTTAATACATAAGCCCTTCAATGCAATCACACAGCGAAAATAAACTGTTTAATACACAATATCTAATGCATGCACAAAAATATGTTTGTTTGTATGCAGTTTTTTGAATATGTTCTCTATTTTTTCAAAGCAATATTTAAAAAAAAAAAAAAAGTGTCAGTATAAGATTTGGTCTGCACAAACAAATTCTAGAAAAAATGAAGTGAACATAAAGGCCAAAGAAAAAGAAAATCAAAAGAAAGGACATCCCATTTGTTCAGAAAAAAGGGAGACAAGAAAAGAAAAAAGAGACTGTAGATTGTTTGGATCTATGAACATGATTATCATCACTAGATGCATAAGCTCGATGTAGGAAGATGAACACACATACACAGGCATTCAAGTCCCAAAGCATACACCAACTACAAGAATTTCTGAGGACAACACGAAATTGTCCAAATCAAAACAACTCATAGCAACCAACATTGTATAAAGTCATTGAATCATCAATAAATGCTAAGTATTTGAATATATATATATATATATATATATTCAAATACAAAGCATACAGCCAAATCATCCACACACACACACACCAAAAAAAAAAAAAGCAAACAATTAACATCAACCAAAATGGCACCGAATTATCCAATTTATGCACACAAAATAGAATCATAGTTGCCACAAATTATACGAATCAATCATAAAATTAAAACAAATTCCATTGACTGAAGATACATATATAAACACAAGAACAGATACAGGTATATCTCGGATAGCATGAAAGCATCAAAATTAAAACAACTTACATCAACCAAAATTGCATAGAATTATCAATTTTGAACACAAATAATACAAAAATTTCTCGGGATAACATGAAATCATCCAATTCACATCAACAAAAAGGGCATATAATTATCAAAATTGAACACAACAAAGGAGTTAGAGACCCATAAATCAAAATTGCATCTATTGAAGAATTGGGAATCAATAAGCATCTGCATACCAGAACGCGTTCATGGTGATGGGCTTTGGGAGTTCGCAAACCCTAAGAGAGACTCGAGTCGTCGTCGTCGCAGTGTGCGACTCCAGTACACGGATTGGCTAAATGCAATTCTTGACGTTAAGATGTGTAGTCTGTCCTACAATGCGCGTGGTGCGTATTGCGCCTAAGGGATTAGATTACAGCAGATCAAAACAGCTGTCGTGTGGATATGTGGTCCGTACGATGGGGAGAAAAAGGGGCCTTCCATTTTAATTTTGCGCAATCGCCACTGATTGTTGCCAGCAAGCGCGTCTCTGAAATTTGATTTACACAATTAACGGTAGGATTCTTTTTTTAAAAAAAAATTCTTTCTCAATTCAAAAAAGATTTTTTTTTTATCCTTTTGAACCAAAATCACAGATTCTGAAATTTCTTCATTTTCATTTTTTCATAAGTTTAATTTACATTTTTTGAAGTCAGGTTAGTGAATCTCCTTACTGGATTTTTTTCATTTCAAATCAAATAGAGAAACTCACATTTCAAAAGGTGGGGATTTATTGAAGAATTGTGAGAATTAGTTCGATAGAATAAATAAGTTATTTTTAAATATTTTAATGTTTATAATGTATCTTTTAGTAGTATTAAAATTTATATTTGTTATATGAAATTGACTAAAAATAGTATAACCGTTAAGATTATGACACGTGAATATCTAAAAGTACTTTACCCAAATTACATATCTCGGTCTATGAGGTGTGAATTAAATGGAAGACTTCAATATTATGGTCCTAGATCAACTCAATAGTCCCACGCGTCATCCCATCTACTCTTTTGGGTTAATCATTAGAAATTCAAAATAATCGAGTTCGAGAACACCTAGAGCTTGGTCTCGTTGCACTAATTCATTAAAATAATAACATGTTCGATATTAACCCACTTCAAATTTGGCGTTCCTATCTCTATCGTGCAATTGGATACTCTAATATGAAAACTGTCATTTCAAGCTTATCATATTAATATGAAAATTCTGTGATTCCCGTCATAAAGAATTCTATTAAAATGAAAGCTAATTCACTATGAAAGGCCAAGGTGTGCACTAAAAATCCTAATCTCAATTCTTGGCTTGGTCTTCTGCAAGTGTATTTGTCTCCTTTATGACTTGATCATCAGACAGACCATCATTGGGGCCTTTGCAATGATCTTTTTGTTCTAATTGTTCTTGTAGGAACTTCATAAACCTTTTTCTACCATCGATCTAGACAAATCAGTTTTTTGTAACAATAGTTCGGCGTTGTTTGCAGGAATAGGTCATATATTAATTTTCTCAAAAGAAGTAAGATGGTTGTTGCCATGTCTCGGGCCCCAAAGACCCATGGGCAACTCTAAAGAATAAGGTCAAACTGTGTAATTAGTCCCATAAGTCTTAATCCATTCTCATTTCATTATTTATTTACCAACTTTTCACTTTAAGCTTCATAATATAACCATCCATTCCATGTTCCATTTAATTTAATCAACAATAACTCAACATACATAATCTAAGAAATCACATTTATTATGTTGTAATTCTCCCTAACCAAAAGGATACAATATCATTGGTCTTAATTATGTTCATGTACATATACAAAAAAAAAAAAATGAGTCTAGGCTTTCAAATCCTTCATCTAGACCACGAGGCCTTTACATCCAAAAAATAAACCAAAAAGGCAAAAGAAAATGGGGGGAGTTATCTTTTTAATCTATGTCATCAAGTCGTTGACTCCTTGCCATTATCTGCATCTGGTAGGGGTCAAAACAACAACTCTAATAGAGATTCTAAAATAGGAAAGAATAAGGTGGTGCGACGTGTAGTGCCATGCAAGTGTCTAACCAACATGTCTACACATTGACAGTTAAATCATTCATCATATCGCCAATAATACCAATAATCGATCCAATCACAAGAAAAATACAATAAGGAATAAGTGTAAATGAACACCACATAAGTCATAAGAAAAAGTAAATGTGCATAGTATGAGCCACAGTTCAAGTTCCAATTTATCCCTCTCAATCATATTCCGATCATCTAGTTTCAATTCGTATTCCACGAGTTTAGTCAACTAATGGCCCCTGGTAAAGTTTGGCACTTAACGAGCACTAACCCGTTGGCAATGCACCACCACCAGCGTGGGTTTACGATTCGAAACCAAAAGGAGACACCATCCTCATCGCAAGATATCCCCAGGTATCTAGCGTAATCTCACAAGCGCTCCACTCTTTCTCATTTATCAATAAGATTTTTTTTATTTAATCCATATCCATAGTGTTAATAATTTCACCAAATCACCTCATTCATTGTTTAACAAATCTAAAAGAGATAACATTCACATTCAAGTCAAAAACACATTAAGAAACAGTAGTATTTCCATCACTCATTAATAAGAATGTGGCAAAGATCATACAAATACATGACATTTAACATTTGTACCATTGTATACATGGTCTAAAACATAGTGTATACACGGTATTTATAAAACAAGTCATGAAATGAAATGGAATGTACAATGTTTTCATGGAAATACCTAACCTTCAACCTAAGTTAGAAATCCCTACCTCAAAGCTTGAGAAAAAGTAGGCTTGTGTTAGAGAAACAGAGATTCTAAAACCTTAATCTTAAACCTTGCTCTCATACTCTAAGAAAAGAAAAACACCATTAACTTTGCCCAAATAAGCTAAATCTATAAGGGATTTGAGAAATTTAAAGAGAAAAAGAAAGCCCTAAATTTTACATTTGAATCTTTGTAAAATCTCTTGAAAACCTAACTTTTAAGATGATGAGAAATCTTCCAAATTATGAATCCTTGCACTACGAAGAGTTTGTATGGTTTCGATCTCATAAAAATAGGGTGGCTCCAAGAGAATCAAGAAACCTTAACTTCCCCATTTTTGTCTTGAGAGAGTAGAAGAAATAATAGAAATGAGAAAAAGTGAGAAAACGAAAGCTTTTAAAAATCGCGATCAGGGCTTCTACCGCACAATCGTTTAAACGATGGTGGGTCTCGTTCAAATGAAGCCTCAAAACTTTTTCCCAACTTTGCTCGCTGCCCCGGTCATTTGAACAAACGGGACCCTCGTTCAAACAAATTTTTCAAAACCTCAATTTTAATGCCCATAGCTTGATATACGTCATCCTTCTTCAATCCTATACCTCATGCATACTTACAAATTACTTCATATTCATTACCAACATCTCAACAAAATCAATAATACTAATGGAATCATACATTAGCATGTTCAAAGATTTAAACACACAAGTTTAATCACAATTGCTAAATTTATAAATAACATGCACATCACACACCTCTTCTTACTTAAGTTTTACAACTTTTTTGTCATTTCTTATTATTATCATGAAAAATTTAATATCTTCACTTTCTTATTCATTATTATATTATTGAAATCGAAATTTATGAAACATTGTTAGTCTTAAGAGTTTTTAACCATGGACATCTCAGTAATTTTGATGATAATAAAGTATTGTCCATATAGGCTAATGTTTAATTCTAGTGACAATACAAATTGGTCTTCTAGGTCAAATAATATTTTTGACCAACAAATGATAAAGTCCATCAAGCCTAAAGACTCCACTCAAGTGATGCTTCAGAGAAAAAATAAAATCAAGTGAGATGCTCTCATGATAATCCAAGCAAATGAATACATACAAGCCTAAGGAATTAAGACAAGTCAAGAGAAGATTTTTTATTTTCCTTATTTTTGGATTTTGAGTGATTTAGGATTAGATTGATCATTGTTCATAAGCTCTTACTATTTAAAATGATCAATTAGAACAAATCCTAAAATAATTTTTCAAAACAAGACATTGCTACACTTCAAGTTTTGAAATATCAAAAGGCTTTGGAAAATATAACACTATGAAAAATAATCAAGAAAGCACTTTCTGTCAAAATCAGTTGACCAGTTCTAAGAACAAGTTGACTAAATTCTTAAGGCTTATTTTTACACTGAACAAACTAGTTAACTGGTTCCTAGAAAGTAGTTGACTAAATGACCCTTTCAAGAACATATCCTGAACATGTTGTCCAATATAGTCGACCTATTAGATGATTCAGTCGACTAATTTTTAAAGGCTAAAATAGTGTATATTAGAACCAGTCGACTGATCCTAAGAACTAGTCAATTGATCGTTCTTGACCACTTGAACCTCAAACCCTTTGGACAAATTAGTTAATTTGACCAGTCGATTAGATCTTGATCTGGTCAACTGGTTGATGATTCAGTCGACTGATTTTGTCGATCTAGTAGTCAAAAATTTAAATTTTGAACGGACAAAATATAAGGGCCATATTCATTTGAGGGCTATAAGTAAAGGTTCTCTAAAGCATTTATTGCAATCTTTTTACAAGCTTACATTTCTACATCTCTATTCTTGACTTTAGATCTAACCATTGAAAACCTAGATCTAAAAGTTCTATTAATCTTGAATACTCTGAGCTTAAAACCTAACTATTTTCACATCCCAAACCTCACTCTATGCGGATTCAGGATAATGACCAGCGAGTTAGGCACCTCACCAATGTACTATCATTTCTGTAGTTTATTGATGACGTGTCTAACCAAAGCCCTTTTTACATATCCAAATAGACTGCATTCAGTCATCTATAGTCATGCAACAGAATCTACGTCGATAAATTATTTTTGAATGCAATCACACTTGGCATAGCATAAGTAAAAATCACATCATAATTACAATCATATAAGCCCATCATTACATTATATATGAATGTCAAACTTATTACATCAACAATAGACATCATTCACATTCTCATCTTACTCTAAGTTGTCACATCGATCTAGTATCTATCACCTCATATTGATACTTCCATGATTGGGAACCTAATTCTCTTATAACTAGAGTCCTTAATTCTCATAACTTACTAGCATTTGAATCTGAAAACTTCTAGTCATTCTTGAAATTATACAAGATAAAACCTTCTGAGCTTCGTGAAAAGCTCACGAGTAACACAAGTCCTTTGTCATGGGCTTTCGGAAACCCCTTTCTTAAACTTTCATGGATAGTAGTTAAAAGAGTTGTACTAAAAGCTACTAGAATTCATAAAACATATCTATATAACTGAGTTGCAAGATATAATATAAATCAAGCAAGTTATTATGTCAATTAGTTTTGCAAGATAAATCATGATAACATAAAACTTATGCTCGTAAGCAATTGATAAAATAATACATGCCAACTTTCAAAAGTTTTGTCCCTTGGGACCATAGGTTGTCACATTGTGACCTTAAATATTGTTCTTGGTCCCTAGTGTGTTTCTAACCTAGAAGGGGAGGTTGAATAGGTTTGACAACTTTTTGTAACTTTTTATCCACAACTCTATTATACCAATAATTTAAGATACAATGATGAATTGATCAAGTTCTATGTAATGTACAACATTTAATGCAATTAAATTCTTAACAATTTATTCAATTAATTCAATTGCTCAATTGTTCAATCACAAAAACAATTCACCTCAATTGTTCAATCCCAATTGATCGGTGCAAAACTACAAGTGCACAGTATCATAGTTTTATCGTAAAGTGATGAGAAGAGTATCGTCCGCAGGGATTGGTAACTTACTTTTGACAAATACCGAAATTGAACTAATCTCGACTTTATTTAGAAAAGTCACTAAGATTTTTGTAATTTCAATTTAAAATAAAATCAATTCAAATAAAATACTTAAAGGAAAAGAAAGATGTTGTTCGAAAATCAAATTAATGGGAAAGAAAACTTCTAGGAAATCGATTTCACCTAATCTCTCACTATGCTTTACTCATCTAACTAATTGAATTTAATTCTCTGTGTTTGTTAGCAAATCTCCAATTCATCCAAAAGCCTCTTTCAACAGTCAATTGAAAATTATTTTTGTTCATCATTTTACACAAGAGTATGCAAATTAATAAAGCAAAAAAGCAATAAGACCAATAATTTTAATACTACATAGGTTCATACAAGTCTTTCGATCTTTATATTCACCTATGCTGAAATACCCAAGATCTATCCTATAATTCCTTCTTTCGATAACAAATCACAAGATCAAAATCATCTAATTAATGGCTAGTTGATTAGAAGCAATAAGTTCAGAATAAATCAGACAAACATGAAAGAGAATTACTTCAAATTAGCATAGAAAGCAAGCACAGTTCGAGATTAGATTACATCGTTTTCCTAGAATAAAGAAAATTTAGTTCATGCTAAAAATTAAATTCAACATAAACGAATTCACCATGATTTTTTTTTTGAGAGGAATGGAAGAAAATGAACACTAAAAAATACTTGTTGCAGCCCTGCAGCAGCGTCCTCCAAGCCGCAGCGCCCCTTTCTTTCTTCTCTGCCTAGCCGCTTTTTCTTTTTTTTCTTCAGCCACCTCCCTCTTCTTTGTGCCGCACGTTGTTTTCTTCTTCTTTTTTCTCTGCTTTGCGCTGCACGTTATTTTCTTTCTTTTTTCTTTTCCGGCTTTTTGTGCTGCCTCTTTTCTTTTCTTTTTTTCTTTTCCTTTTTTTTTTCAACGCCCAATGTCGCTTCTTTTTTTCTTTCTTTCTTTGTTCAACGCCTTGCGCCGTAGCTACTCTCCTTTTATGTTGCAAAAACCCTAACCGTTATGTTATCTCCCAATGTGGGACCTCTTCTTCAAATCTGAAAGAAAATTTAAATGATGACAATGAAGCCTAAAATCAACCAGAAAATAAATAAAATTGGACTAAAGTTTAAAGTTAAGGAGTGATAAAATATTCTAAATTATGCAAGTCATCAAACACCCCCAAACTTAAAACTTTGTTTGTCCTCAAACAAAAGAAAATAAAATAAACAATATAGACCATATCAACTAGACCCCATAGAAAAATCTCATCACTCACCAAGCCATAATCTGAAATTAGATTTCATCACTAGTATCTTACTCTTTTAACATCAAAGATAGCAGGAAAATTAATAAAAAATTTAGCAATTTGTCAAACAAGAGTTAAGCATATTACTTCAACCTAAAGCTAAGACCTTGAGTATGTGTGTTATAGTCAATTTAACTCCAAACCACTTGCAAACTCAGATAAAAGTAGAACAATTGAAACCAGAAGAATTCTCTCAAAACTTAATCCCATAAGTCCAATTTTCATAAATCCTCTTCACTAATGTAGTCAACACCAAAATCAAAGATCAAAAGGTCTTTAATTAGGTTGCAATGACAGGCCACAAGGTGAGGGTTAAGAAAGAAATGGATATGAAAAATCAAAGCGAACTAGGAAAATACTTAGTGGAAAGAACAATAACATAGAATTCCACAGGATTCAAACCATAACTCTTTCTCAACAATATGCTCATATTCTATTTTTTTTCCTACCATAATGGATAAATCACCTCTGCATAAAAGACAAACCCAGCAAAAATACCCTTTTTTTTCCCCGTTCACTATCTTTTCTTTTCTCTTCACACTTTGATCAAGCAAAGCAAACATAATGTGGATTATTTCATTTGAACTAACTTTCTCTTTAAATGTAAATTTCCACCAAAGTATCTTCTCAAACTGTAAAAGGTGAATTCATGATTTTTCAGGCTTAGAACGGGAATAGTTTATGTAGTTAAAAGAACAAAGAAAGGCTTATGTAGCATAAGGCTCAAGGGGGTTGACTATGGAAATACACCATGCAATAATGGCATGATAACTAGGACAACTAAGAAGGCTTTTTGGTTATGAAAAAAAAATGCCTAGATTATTTCTCTAATATTTGGTATCAACTAGGATTTCGCCTCAAGGATCCATCAACGGATTCTAAAGCAAAGCAAGATTGAACTTTTTGACCCAGTTAATTCAACTCCTTATCTTCATAAGCAAAATGGAATAAATAAAAAAAAAAAATAACTATGTGCTCAATTATGTTCAAAGACAAAGATTTAAATCAAAGTACCCACAAAACTCTGCCTGACATAAAAGAAATTTTTGAAAATTTTTCTCAATCCCATCTTTAATCACAAATTTCAGAGTCATAAAGAATTCAATCATACTCAAATACATGCTTGGTAAGAGAATCCAATAACTCAAGACTTATAACCAACAATTAAGAAGACAAAATAACTATAGGAGTTTACACCCCCAAACTTAAACTGAACAATGTCCTCATTGTAATTCAAAAGTGAGAAAGATTGAAGAAATAAAAGGAACTTCCCTAGTTTCATGGTGAATCAGCCGTAGTTTGTAATTTTTAGCTCTTTATTCATGCTAAATAAACTTGTATCAAAATCCAAATTATTAAAAGAAAAATAAAATAAAATAAATATAAAAGAGAGTTCTGTGGTGTCACGACCCAAAACCCACCCTATGCGGATTTGGGGTCCGTGACCCGGGTCTGTGGCCCGTGGGCCGTTCCCCATCCAAAAGGATCTGAAACACTGGGTAAATTTTTAACAAAATATTTTATAATCATTAAATACATCTGGTAGCGTAGTCAGGTCATCATTTAAATAAATGTCAGAAAGGACAAAAGTGTTTCAAAATACAGATCCTCAAAAAAAAAAAAAAAACACCAACAAACAGGACCGTGGTGACATGGGAGGGTTAAGACCTGTCAATATTTAGCTTAATACAAAACTCGCCAAAATAGCTACCAGTAGCTAGCAGCGTCTAGACCCTCGGAGCGCCTGAGGGTTCCCCAACTTCTTGTTGTCCTGAAAAAATTTAAGGGAGAGGGGTGAGCTAATAGCCCAATAAGTAATTTCCTAGCTTTAACATGGGTTAGGGTTAATCCAAGGGACTGATAGAACAAAAAGGTAACAGATAGCCAACAACCAATGAGCAACAATAATTACATAACCAGTCACCAAGATGCACAACAATATTGACCCAAGGGTCCAAAAGAGGCATATCCCAATATAAAACAAGAGGAGATACAAGGTCAATCAAAATTGGGATCTAGCCTACCATGATGGATTGTTGCTACAAGAAAACGATAGCCAATCAAAGTTATGTCATGCTTGCAATAATATGATCATTCACAAGGCATAAAATATGATCATCCAACGATTACAAGAATAAATCATCACAGTTCTAATAACCCAAAAATGCGTGAATCACTCGGGGCCCGGCATACCCCACTAAAACGCATACTCAGATCGGCCACAGTTCCTCGGGCTCTCTGAAAAGCGTCAGAGCTCTTTTCTCTACAAGTCCCGAAGGACATACAAGACCCCAAAGGTCTTTCCCCCACGCAATCTGTGAATAGATGGGCCATTGTGACTGAGCACAACCCCGAGTACATACTAAATATCATGACCAATAAAATTCCACACAGAATGTACAACTATACATAGCAATTGATATCACAATCAACAAAACACGAAGTGTGTGGAATATCAAGATTTCTATCAACAGGATATATCTCAAGACTAGGTCATGGTATGATAGTGCAAAGAATGCTCAATTATCAATGATCAATCTCACAACGATGTAAGCAAGCAAGTTAAATCCAAAGATCAGGCATAACCGATAACCACAAGTCGATTGGCTCATATCAAGTACATCAGGTAGTGATAGAGTACAAATTTGGCAGCATGTAGGAATGAATGTGATTGGCTGGGAATAACCCATATTAAAGCATCGGAATTACTTACCTCAAAAATAGCTTTCGGCAGTTCTATCAATTTAAATCTCCTTCTCTTTCCCCCTTGAGATTCCTATAAATCAGAAATTTATTTGTCATTAACCCATCTCAATTATTTAAGGGCGATGTGGTTTAATTTAACCCTCTCGATATTAAAGTATATTCCTAAGGTCGTTAAATTTATTGCATCGGCCTTTAAAGTATTTTATTTGCTTAAACGAACTCCACTGTTGAGTCTGGAACGTCCAAGAAAATAAATCTAAGCCTTCGTGGCTTTTTATTTGGCTTCGAGGTACCCTTGAGGGCAAAATGATAGTTTCATATTTGAGGTGACTTAATTTTTCGGAACCCCAGTTGACAAAACAGACCTCACCATTGAGTCTGGAATGCTCGAAATAGTAAGATTACACTATTTATTTATCAAATTTGGACTCCGTTTGACCTATTCAATGTCCAAGGGCAATATAATAATTAATCCCTTTTAATAAAATAATAAAATAATTATTTTATTATTTTTATAAATTTTCCAGGGGCATAATTGCACGAAATTTCCAAAATCAGGGCCATAGTGAAATTCTGTGAAACTTTGGGGTCAGGTTGCAATTTTTCAAAAGTTTCAAACTGAACCAAAGGGTTCAGTTCATATGTAAGGGAACCGATCCAGTGTAGTCCCGTTCTAACCGGTTCAGTTGACATCATGATGATGTCAGCCCTAAGATTTTAAATTAAAATCAGTTATATCCAAAACGACGTAGTTCAGTTTTAAATGGTTCACCCCTTTTCAATCGGGTCGGGGCCCGACCCGATACCCGGTTCGACCCGACCCGCACTGTTCATCGTCCCCAACTCTAAGGGTTACTGTAGCCCTAATTTTCAAAAACTTCCTCTTCAATTTCGTGGCATTTTGGGCTCGGTTACTCACTATTTTTTTTTTATCCAAAACGGTTTTTACACATCTTACCGACAATCTAATATCCTTTTCAAGCATCGAATCAAACTCTAACAGGTTCTATTTTCAAAACAATAATTCCGACCTGTAACTGGTTCTAGAGCCCTCGGTTTTGGTCCATTTTTTATGGAATCTATTGTGTCGTGACCTACAGACCGTGGGGTTCAAGTCCCTATTCTAGGATTTCTGTTTGGTCGCAGTTTTGGTGGATTCGGGTTTTAAACCCGTGCCCACCACTCGAAATTTGAGGGCCTTAAACTGAGTTCTGGGGTCGCGGCCTGTGGTTTTTAGGATCCCCTTGGGGTCTATTTTAAGTCTAGGTAATCCAGTTTAAGCTTGGTGCAAGTTGATTCAGACCTGCATAATCCGGGGTCCATCTATGGAGTTGGTGTACGGTTTCATGGTTTCTTGGCCATTCAGACCCTTCTAACCCTCACAGTATGCATAAAATAGTTCGTAGGGTCAATATTAATGCATGCATGTAATCCTAACAGCTCCACAATGATCAAAACAGTTCTAAAATTCAAAACAAAGAAATGTAGCAGTTTGATATTATACCTTCTAATAGTGGCCTCCTCTCTCCTATGGCTTGACTCAGAACCTCACAGTGCTCCTCAAGATCTTCCCAGACTTCTTCAGGTACACTAGAAGGCCACACTCAAGCTCATATACACATGAACTTGCACTCCAAGTTCTCACTCTCTCTCTCTAAATCCCCTCATGGTCTCACACCAATCTGATATATATATATATATATATATATATATATATATAGAGCACACAGTTTGCTCATGTTGCTTGTTTTCTAAAACCAGAATTTGGCTGCATGAAAGCTGGTTGGGGGATAAAGGTGTAATGTAATTATATTACCCTCTTATATATATATATATGCATATATATATATACCAGGGCAGTCGTGGAGTTGAAAGATTGAAGTGAGAGGTTCTGATGTAAGCCAATAATGAGGGGTTTGCATGCAAGGCCATTGGCCAATTTGTGAGGTGGCTTGGGCTAATTTGAGGTTATATATATATCTTGGTGTATATGTGCACAAAGTAGTCTGCAGCCTAGTTGGTAACTTTTTGAGTGAAATTATTTCCCTTCCATAGGTCAAGGGTTCAATTCCTCTTGGTCACTCTTTGATTATTTTTTTTTTCCTTATTTGAGGTTAAGACCTTGTTTGGTTGGCACGATAATTCAATTTCACTGTTTCTGTTCTAACTTTCGTTCCGTAGCTCCTTTTTCGACGCGGTTTCTTCCGGTCATTTTCTATTCGGATTATCTTTATTGTCCAAGGTCTAGGGTCTGTTTTTACTTTCTTGGGTTTTTTGTAATTAGCTAATTCGAGTTTTAATTGCGATAAAACAATGCTTAAAATAGCCAAATTACCACATTAATTTCCCAAATGGACTTCATTACATTAATTAAGTAGGAAATAAGTTCGGGGTGTTACATATGGACTGCCTCCCATAAGCGTTTGTTTTAAAGTCTATAGCCAGACTTTTCAATCTTCATCAATTAGGATATCCAAGAGGAATAATGCACAATTCCTCTCCACTTGTTCTCCATAATAGTGCTTCAATCTCTGACCGTTAACTCTGAATATATTTCCTGTGTTGTCCTTCAAGTCTATTGCTCCAAAAGAAGAAACTTTATCAATTGTATAAGGACCTATCCATCTTGATTTTAACTTGCCTAGGAAGAGTTTAAGTCATGAATTAAAGAGTAAAACCTGCTGTCTTAGAGCAAACTCATGCCTAGTAATCTGTTTGTCATGCCACTTCTTCGTCTGTTCTTTGTATATCTTTGCATTTTCACAAACAGTAGAGTTATTAAAATCATAAGCATAAGATGAAGTGGTGATACATCGTTCTAGGTGATCGGCTGGCACATCCTCTTGAAAAGCTTTTTCTACACATTGCTTAATGACATCTACCCGAAAGCAAGTGCTTGGATCTTTTGGGAATCTCATGTCTTGGTAGATGTTTAACATAACCTCTTCTTCATTTACTCTCAATGTTAATTCACCCTTTTGAACATCAATTAAAACCCTTCCTGTAACCAAGAATGGTCGGCCAAGAATTAATGAGACTTCTTGGTCTTCCTCCATATCTAACACCATAAAATCAGCAGGAAAAATAAAGTTATCCACCTTTACCAATACGTCTTCTATGATTCCACGTGGATATTTGGTGGATCGGTCTGCTAGTTACAAAAAAATGGTTGTTGGTTTCATCTCTCCAAGTCCCAATTTCCTACAAACAGAAAGTGGCATAAGATTAATGCTAGCACCAAGATCATATAAAACCTTATCAAAAAATGAATTTCCAATAGTGCAAGGCAAAGTGAAACTCCCCAAATCTTTTAATTTTTGAGGCAATTTCTTTTGACGAATGGCACTGCATTCTTTAGAAAGTTTCACTATTTCGAACTTGTCACATCCCGAACCCTACCCTACGCTGATCTCGAGGACCTGATGCCAGTTAACTGCCTTGTCGATTCGCCGACCGACAATACGACCAACCAAAGGCAAACTTCTAAACTTACCGATGAATTACATTCCAAATGTAGGGTCAGAGCAGCGAAATTCAAAACCTTTTTAATCTCAAGAATGCAACTCAGTTATATATCGTAGAGGTACGTACCACAGAGCAAGCCTAAAACCAAACAGCTAATAACTCTAGCCACAGAGCACATCTATAATCAGACATATAACATAGAGCATGTCTAATCTATCTAGAGTACCATTACCATGAGTCATGTCCCAATACATCTAATGCATATCAATGAAGTCAATCGTATCATGTCACTCACCTGAATAACCAAATTCAGTCCATAAGAATACAAGTCTCCACAAATCAGTGCCATCAGATCCTTACTTGGAATGCCTCACAGCCTACTAGTATCGTCTCCTTGTGCCTTTAATCCACCAGAGATCAGTCCTGAAAATGTTAGGATAATGGGGTGAGCTTAAATAAGCCTAGTGAGTAATAGAGGTTCCTTGCCATGGGTTTCAAAACCAGTTCTTACTTATAAAGCACATGGATAGTTTAGTCATTTCAGAAATAACAGTTTTATAAACCCACTTTAAACGCAGTTTAAGTAGAATAAAACAGGACCAAACTAAATGGAACAACGGATTAGAACAGACAGAACAGTAGGAGCATAGGCAAATAAATCAAATAATAGAACAGGTCAGTATTGAGCGGACCAGAATAGAATCATGCCATGTGTAATGCAGTACAAAAGGGTATGCATTTAAGTATACGTATTTAAATAGTATGATACATAAAACGGTATAGTGTATGAAGATACAATATCTAGACAGTGTAACTTATACACCAAGTCAGAAGTTCCAAGTTACTCACAAACTGTTCACTTATCTTCATTCATAGAAAATCTGATAATTTCCAGATACATCAGACACCTCCCTGCATATCCTGAATAATCATCATCAATCACAGACCGATCAGAATTTAACCATTCATGAATTATTCATCATCTTAGGCATTTATCGGATTACCTAAGATAGCCTAATAGCCTATTACCCTTTCATTGGGTTTCATCTGAGGCTATTACATTCTTTAATTAGGCTTAGTAGTTACCATGATTATAATTTTATCATTTGGACTCCAATCGTTATCAATTAATCACTTATTTAACCTTAGGGGTAAAATGATAATTTTACCATTCTTATCCTGAACCCTGTCGTGGTCCTTAGAATAGTCCACATATCTTAAATATAAAGTTCTAAGTCTTTTGGACTCAAATCGTTATCAGTTAAGCACTTATTTAACCTTAGGGGCAAAATGGTAATTTTATCATTCTTGTCCCGGACCCTGTCGTGGTCCTCAGAATAGTCCACATATCTTAACTATAAAGTTCCAAGTTTCTTGGACTTCATTTGGTATTTGGTTTTGATCATCGGGACACATCGATCATTTCTTATTTTACACGTTGACTGTTCCGGAGTCTTATTTAGCCCTTCAATTTCCATAATTATACTTATGACAATTTATTAGATTAGATATGCCTTTATTCAGCCTCTACTTTACACTTACCACACTCAGGGGTATTTTGGTCATTTTACGTTTTGTGAGATTCTGCCTCTGATTCGTCATTTAATCATGTGTGCAGTTCCACGAGTGTTTGGGCTTCTATCGGTATCAATTTCATCCCATTTGGACTTCATTTGGACTTCGTATAGCATCAGGAGCATTTTGGTAATTTCACACGTCACGTTTTTCAGTACTTCGTTGCTAGTACGAACTCCACCGTTAAGTCCAGAGTGCCCACATAATTAAAATGGACTATCTTTTATGCTTATTTGCCCTAGGTATCATTAGGGGCAGTACAATCATTTACCATTTACATGTCTATATTTTTTGGGACTTAATTTCCCAAATCGGACTCCACCATTGAGGCCGGAATGCCCGAAATAATAAAAATACACTACTTATTTATTTAATTTGGGCTTCGTTTGACTTATTTAATGTCCAGGAGTAAAAGAGTCATTTTACCCAATTAATAAAATAATTAAATAAATTATTTTATTAATTATTTATTTTTTAGGGGCTTATTTGAATTTATCTTTTAAAATCTGGGCCAGAATACAAATATTCAAAACAGTTGGGGTCAAAATGCAATTCAGGAAAATACTGGTTTAATTTCTTTTCAATTAAGCCCTTGGACCGTTGGGTTTGTTTAATTAAACCCTAGACCGGACTAGATAGATGCTGAACCAGCCGGATCAGGCTAGGCCAGAGAACCGGATTAACATTTCCCTGTTATATCCCTTATCCACAGTTTGGTCTAACCCCAGATTCAATTTCAATTTCTTACATTCATAACCAAACAGCCCGAATTCAACTTAAATTTAAAACATAAAGCTTGAAACGGCGTAGTTTCAATTAAGAGGTTTGAACCATTCGTAGTTGGGTCGGGGCTAGACCCAAAATCCGGTCCATGACCCGACCCTGCATTGTTCATCTCCTTCCTCCTTCTACCCCGCACTATAGCCCTAATTTCTGTTTTTAAATCTTTTCGATTTCGTGGGTTTTTAGTTGACCCCTTCTTCTGTTTTTGGTTCCAAATCATTTCTGGGAGCCTAAGGACTGTTTTGGCATCAGTTTGGAGCATTGTATCGAGCTCAAGCGTATGGCCTGAGATTAGATAACTGAACTGACAACTCGGTTATACATGCATATTTTTGGTCTAAAGTTGATGGGATTTCGTTTGTGGTGACCTACTGATCATAGGGTTTGAGTTTCTATTCTCAAAACTGGGTTTTGGTTCAGGTTTGTAGGGTTGGGCTTCCAAACCTGAATCTGCAACTCTCAATTTTTGGAGCTTCCTTGGGTCCCCTAGGTCGCTGTTGGGTGTTTTCAGAAAACCAATGAGGTCCTTTTGAGGTATAAGTAAGCCAAACCCCATTTGGCTTGGTCAGATTCAAACCTGCTATCACAAGGTGCATCAATGGCGGCCTCCTATGGATTTTTACATTTTGAACTTCCTAGGCTCTCCCAGGTTGTTTAAAAACCATCCCTCAGTGACATTTAAATACATGCATGTAATTATAGGTACTCAAAAGACTGAAACAGTGAGCAAAAGTTAAAAAGGGAAATTCTGGGTTTTGGTATTTTATACCTCCTGGTCGACTATTGCCCCTTCAAGGCTTATAACTGGCTTCTAGATCTTGTCCACCTTGCAGGTAGGGTTTAGCCCTTCCCTTTTCTTCTTGTACTCCTTCAAATGGAACACACTCACACCATAGACATACACACATACTTTCACTCACATATGCAAGGCCTCACACACTCACATGTCCATGGCTCTCTGTTTGGTCTCTCTCTCTCTCTCTCTCTCGGTGGAGGATGTAGCATACACACTTGGTGTTTTAAAAAATGCAAGACTCATGTGTATCTGAGTGCACGCCTTTACATATACACATATATAATTATACATGTAGGGCTTAAGTGTGATTACATGTGCTGAGGCAGATGTAATGATGAGGCGAAGGTGTATAGGCTGAGTGAGTGAAAGTGTGTGTGTGTTCATAGTGTGAGTGTACTCCATTTGAAGGAGTACAAGAAGAAGAGGGAAGGGCTAAACCCTACCTGCAAGGTGGACAAGATCTAGAAGCCAGTTATGAGCCATGAAGGGGCAGTAGTCGAGCAGGAGGTATAAAATACCAAAACCCAGAATTTCCCTTTTTAACTTTTGCTCACTGTTTCAGTCTTTTGAGGACCTATAATTACATGCATGTATTTAAATGTCATTGAGGGATGGTTTTTAAACAACTTAGGAGAGCCTAGGAAGTTCGAAATGCAAAAATCCATAGGAGGCCGCTATTGATGCACCTTGTGATAGCAGGTCTGAATCTGACCAAACCAAATGGGGTTTGGCTTACTTAAACCTCAAAAGGACCTCACCGGTGTTCTGAAAACACCTAGCCGCGACCTAGGGGACCCAAAGAAGCCCCAAAAATTGAGAGTTGTAGATTCAGGTTTGGAAGCCCAACCCCACAAACTTGAACCAAAACCCAGTTTTGAGAATAGAAACTCAAACCCCATGATCAGTAGGTCACCACAGACGAAATCCCATCAACTTTAGACCAAAAACATGCATGTATAACCGAGTTGCAGGTTTGATTATATGATCTCAGGCCATACGCTTGAGCTCGACACAACACTCTAAACTGATGCCAAAATAGTCCTTAGGCTCTCAGAAATGATTTGGAACCAAAAGCAAAAGAAGGGATCAACTAAAAACCCACGAAATCGAAAAGATTTAAAAATGAAAATTAGGGCTACAGTGCGGTATAGAAGGAGGAAAGAGATGAACAGTGCAGGGTCGGGTCATTGACGGGATTTTGAGTTGGGCCCCGACCCAACTGCGAATGGTTTAAACCTCTTAATTGAAACTACGCCGTTTCAAGCTTTATGTTTTAAATTGAAGTTGAATTCGGGCTGTTTGGTTATGAATGTAAGAAATTGAAATTGAATCTGGGGTTAGACCAAACTGTGGGTAAGGGATATAACAGGGATATGTTAATCCGGTTCTCTGGCCTAGCCTGAACCGGTTGGTTCAGCATCTATCTGGTTCGGTCTAGGGTTTAATTAAACAAACCCAACGGTCCAAGGGCTTAATTGAAAAGAAATTAAACCAGTATTTTCCTTGAATTGCATTTTAACCCCAACTGTTTTGAATATTTGTATTCTGGGCCAGATTTTAAAAGATAAATTCAAATAAGCCCCTAAAAAATAAATAATTACACTTTCACTCACACATGCAAGGCCTCACACACTCACATGGCCATGGCTCTCACTCAGAACTGTTTGGTCTTTCTCTCTCGGTGGAGGATGCAGCATACACACTTGATGTTTTAAAAAATGCAAGACTCATGTGTATATGAGTGCACACCTTTACATATACACATATATAATTATACATGTAGGGCTTAGGTGTGATTACATGTGCTGAGGCAGATGTGATGATGAGGCTAAGGTGTATAGGCTGAGTGAGTGGTGATGTGTTGCATGTATGGCCATTGGCCAATTTGGGAGGTGGCCTTGGTTAACTTGAGCTTATATACAATTTTGTTGTATATTTAGGCATAAAGTTGTTGGCAACCCACTTGGTTTATTTTTGGGTGCCTAAAATCTTGCCTCACTTGGTCAAGGGTTCAAATCCCCTTGGCCTCACTTTTGGGAGTTTTTCCCCCATTTAGGCTTATGCCTTGTTTGGCTAGCGCAGAATTCTGTTTTGGCTTTTTCCTTTGTAATTTATTTTCTATTGCTCTTTTTACGAAGCGGTTTCTTTTAGTCATTTCCTATTTAGGTTAGCTTCGATGTCAAAGACCTCGTGTTGGTTATTATTTCTTTGTGGTCATCATAGTTCACTAATTCGAGTTTT